>QFET01008472.1:2713-21480 GCA_003316355.1 Tuber calosporum | reverse complement strand
AGTCTTTTGGTGCGGTCGCAACCTTAGGATCCATCTTCCTATAGGGTACCCCCGTTACAATTATTTTCCAACCCTAAGAAGTGAGCCATCTTTGTAAATCGATCCACCATCACCATAATTTGTATTCTTCATTGTGTCTCTGGTGGTTGTGTGATGAAGTCGGTCGATATTGATAACCCGGCTGCGAACCGAACTTCCAGGGGCTGCAGCAGACCGTTCCGCGCATGTTATGGCTATTTATTATGTTGACATTCGTCGCATGACCGCACGTAGACTTTTATCCACGCTGTCAACCCTTTCCTGTAAAGGTCCCTGGTAACAATATCCAGAGTCTTTTTATGTCCAAAGTGTCCTGCTACCTTAGTGTCGAGGCAACCTTTGGCTATGGTTGTCTGCAGCTTTTCGCTTTCTGGAATGTATAAGTGATTCATGTAGTAGATCAGTCCTTCAGATACAGCCCAGTGACTTGGCAACGGTTTGCCCTCATTGCTTGATGGTTCCAATTCCTGCTTGCGTTCCTGCCAGTCTTGATCGTTCTTGCCTGCCTCTTTAATGGTTGTTAATAATATTTGGTCATATATCCTAATATCGACCTTGGACATTATAGCATTAGATATTAGGAGTATCCCTTTATCTAGCCTTGCTTGATGGTCTATATCATCAAGGAACTCATTTTCGGCCTGGTCCGCTTATAATAGTGCGACCACTACCTGAGTCTTTGTTGCAGTTGATCGTCTGGGTGATCTATCCGTACTTCCAAATCCACCTTTGCCTCTTGCAGTTTCTGCTAGTGAGTCAACTTCTATCGCCTCAGCCGTGTGTATGTTCTCAATGATCATTTGTGCCATTCTGTCCCTTTTGCGGAACTGGCAATCTTGCTTTCCATGGTTCATTATGATAACCTTGACTTCTCTGGTGTAATCAGCGTCGATTACTCCTCTGCGAATGCAGAACCCATATTTGGCGGCCATTCCACTGCGCGGTACCAACCGCCCGTATGTTCCCTGTGGCAATCCAAGGGAAATTCCCGTTGCTACCAACCTTTGTCGTATTGCTGGAATTATGAAGTCCTCTAGTGCATACAGGTCATGCCTGGCCACTAGTCGGGGCCCTTCCGTAGGCATACTTGCTTCTGCAGTTAACAATTTTGTTCGCAAGGAACCTGTAGACTCTGTGCTAGTTGTTCTTTCCTCACTTTCTGGTTGGTTTAACTGCACCAGTGTGATTTGGAAGTGAGAAGGCTAGAGTATTGACTATTCGCTATGCGCAGCTCCCTCCTGCTGACGTAACTCCAGCCGTCGGCTTAATGCATCTGGCTTGCCGCCTCGTTTTCCTGGTCGATAGACAATTTTGAAATTGTAGTTTGCCAGTTGTTGAGCCCAGGGTATCTGCCGTGGATTCTATACCTTAGTTGTAAGGAAGTTCAGTAGATTTTGATGGTCTGTATAGACTATCACTGGTTTTTCTGTTCCGACTAAGTACTGTTTCCACTCTTTGAATGCTTCCAGAACTGCTAGATGCTCCTTATCATGGATCCAGTAATTGCTTTAGGCCGGGCTTAGTTTTCGGGAATGGAAAGCCACCGGATGTAGTTTTTCGTCCTTAAATTGTGAGAGGATATATCCTAACGCAAAATCGCTAGGTTCGGTCTCCACATGGGTTTCTCTGTCTGGGTAAAAATGACAGAGTATTGGGGCAGAGATGAATCTTTGTTTGAGTTCTTCAAACGCCCCATCTTGTTCTTGCCCCCAGCTGAATTTCCTGGGGTCGCCCTTCTACGTTTCAGTAATTGGTTTGCAGATTTTAGAGACATCTTTAATAAAATGTCGGTAAAGATTGGCAAAGCCAATGAATATTGCACTTCCTTGATAGACCTTAGTGCCTTCTAATTTTTTAAGATCTCAAACTTTCTTTCACGGATGGTGACTCCATCGATTGCCACAATATAACCCCAAAACTCCTCTGTGTTTACATGGAAAACCGACTTTGTGTTTGATACTGCTAGATCAAATTCTTCCAAGCGAGGGAGGACCTTCTTCACCAAGTCGAAGTGTTCTTTCTCTGACTCGGAATAAATTAGGATATCGTCCAGGTATACCACCACTCTATGATCTAAAAGTTCGCACCTAATTTCGTTCATGATAGCCTGTAATTTTGGCTGGCGCGTTGAGCAGCCGGAATGGCATTGCTTTGTATTCAAAGTGGCCGTATCGGGTCCGGAATGCTGTTTTCCACTCATCTCCTTCCTTGATTCTCTGGAGGTGATATCCATCCTCTAAGTTGACCTTAGGGAATATTTGTACCCCTGCCACTCGGTCGCGGAACTCGCTTATTAGGGGTAATAGGTATTTGTTGGCTACTGTTAGCTTATTTAACTGTCGGTTATCCATACATAACCTCATTGAACCCCCAGGTTTATGGACAAATTGAATTGCAGCCCCTGCAGGAGATTTGCTTTTCACAATTTTACCTTAATCCTGCATTTTCTGGAGGTATTTGCTAAGCAAATCCCACGGGTGAGCTCACATGGGGTATATCGGGCTCCATGGTGGTACTGCGTCAGGTATTAAATCAATTGCATGGTCAAAGGTTCCTCTTCACGCTAGTTTCTCTGCTGTTTCCGGTGCAATAACCTTCTTGAATTTATGGTATTCCTGAGGTATTTGCTGGTTATTCGTTGCCACAGAAGTGGATGCCATCTCGATTCTTCCAATATATCGTGGTTCCCGGTCATAGGCCACGGTCACGTGCCATTCAAATATCTGGTCTATGCCCTTATCATTAACATAACTCTGACCTTTTCCCTCTTTGAATATTCATTTTTGTGCATCCTCTATATGCCTTATGGATATTCTGTATGCCACCATCCAAAAGGGATGATGAGGTCATATTTGCCAGCGTTGGCAATTTTGCATGAAATGTGAGATCGGTGGGCATTGCTCCCGATCTCTAAAAGAATGGGTGTGTGTAGTGTTTTCACCCATTGGCTGCTGTTGTTCCTTCAAAGATGTAAATGTCCTAGCGAATTGTGCGTGTGTGGTATGGTAGGCGATGTTTATTTACCTGTTCTTGGTTAATTAGGAATATATTATACCCCAAGTCTAATAGTACTCAAATCTGGATTCGTTCTCCATTTGCTTCGATGGTTGCCCTGCCTTTTGGGCATGAAAAATAAGGCAGGGCTAGTGCTTCTGATTTGTGTCTTTTGTTGTGGCCACTTGGGGCCTGTGCAGGTCTTTTGTGTCACATATTCGTTGTTGTGATAACTAGGGTGTTTGTTACCATGCCCACACGGTTTCGCCTATTTAAACCTCCTCAGACAAACTAAAATCTTTGTCTTTGGCGTACTGGGCAGCCCACTACCATCAGTCTTTACCCCTTGCCGAAGGGTTCCCATACTCCTGCCTTTTGCCATTCTCAGCCCACGCTTTTGTCTTTACAGGAGCCGCACTTGTATCATTTTGACTATATCAGCGTATTTGGGCTCCGGGTATTCTTCACCAATCGCCTCGTTGGCCCTATGAGTCTTTTGCGCCTCCTCTGGGCACCAAGCCGTAGTCTAGGTTCGGGACGGCGTTACCCTGTTCCATTTAGCGTGTGTATCAGTTAGCCTTAGTTTCTCAGTATCTTCCAACTTCTTTTTTCTTGGTGTCTTAGGCCCATTCCGTTTCTCCCATGGTGCCTTTATCCAGCCGACCCGGATATTCATTTTGTTCCTGGAAGGTTTCTCATAATCAACAGTGTGATCATTGCCCTTTTGTCATTGTTAAAAAGGTTTCTTTCCACCGTTGTCTTGCCACTCTTCCATGGAGCTTTTGGTTGGAATTTAGGACTTTAGAAGGACGTGGGCTGCATGGACCGTCTTCCGTACTAGGGTCCAGTGGTTACCAAATGTTGCACTCCGCATTCTTCTTTTTGAGTTTGAGGTTCCCAGAGTTAGGCCAAGACTACCACGAGCCACCGCCCAAGTTAATCGATTCTTGCTCGCCTGTTATTCTTAGGTCTGCACTACTCCCGTAGTTCTGGATTACTTTTCGTTATTCTCGCTTGGTTTTGAGTTTCCCATGGAGAAGTGCGGAATACATGCTAGTAGGACCTTGCAGAGGTTGTGTCCTCTTATTGATATCGGTTTTGGTAAAGGGTCTATACCCGTGTACCCAGTCGCCTTCACTGCCAGTGTCTGAAAAACTCGTTTTTTAGGTTTCATCTATGTCGTCCAGTTCCTAAATCCTGGGCTGGTTGACTTGGTTCACCCTGGTTGTGGGTGTTGTTTGCCCCTTTGTTACCAGGGGTCGTCTATATTGGGGTTTGAAATTTGCCTGTTTTTGTCCTATAACTGATACCTGTGCCTGTTTCCTGCAGAACTTCCAAGTATGGTTGGCTAACATACAACGGGTGCATTGGGCTATTTCTTTCGCTCTTCAATTTTTTCCTTAGGGATTTCTTTATGAGCTTCAATCCAATTTGTGTGCTCAACCTTCCCTTCAGCGGGAACTTTTTTTCATTTTTCCCCTTATTTCTTCAATTTTTAGGCAGCCTTTTCAGCTGCGGTATAGGTTTTTCGTTTTTAATTTCCAGCTATGGTCTTGCTAGGTTTGGATTCCTCCTCCCGCTTTCTTTTCTGCGAGTCACTTTTTCCCTAGTAGTTTTTTCTAAATAGCCCTTGCTGTTCCTTGAACAATTCTTCCGCTTTGGTGACCCAGCGGACTGCCTTGATCCATTCGCTATCCAAGTTATGATTTTCATGTGATAGCGTATGCATGGCCTCAACAGGAAGTTACCACTGAATTATTGTTCTCCAAGCGATGCCGGATACTTTTGCCTCAATGTTATGGTTTTCCATGGTAAGGAGATACTTCTCGATGTCCCCTGTATACCTAACCTTGTCCATCGCGGCTAAGGCTTTTTGCGCCTTATGCAGTACTGAGAATCATACAGTAACTGAGGCCCGGAAAGTGATCCAGAAATTATAACCCTCCTGTTTTAGGAATCCGAGGTCCCCAGTCATTTTCTTCCAATAAGTTATCGAGAAAGGGGCCACCTCAGTTCCTTCCATTCTTCCTAACATAATCTTGATGCGCTCTTCATTGTTTTCCTATTGCCATGAGTTGCTCCCAAAGTAGTCCTCCCAATTTAGTAGACATACTTACATATCCTAAGTAAGCTTATTCTAGACCTTGAATGGTGGATCCGCTTGGCCGCGGTTGGTCCTGGACAATGCTTGCCCTTATCGGTCGACCCAAGCATCGGCTTCGGATTCGAACTTTCGGCCATGCAAGGGACTTCGTGATGGCTCACCTCCTCGTCGAGAGGGGCCACCTCCATCTTCAGAACCTGGGTCATCGTCTCCCGGGTTGGGTGCATTCGCCGGGGGAGGTGGTGGTTCTTTTCTGCCATTTCAGTTTTTATCACCACGATCCACTCCGTTTCCTTGGTCTCTTCTAGGAATCAACCGGAATTCTTCAACTCAATCAGCCGTGGTCCGTTTTTCCAAACCTGGATTTTCTACTGGCTGTTCTTCCTCTGTTTCCCATACACTAAGTGGGTTTCTGGCAACTTGCAGTTGCGTTACTGCCTTGCTTATTCGTGCCAATATGCGATTCAATTGGTCTGATGCTACATTCTGCCCTCTGTAATTGGCTTCTCTCTGAATGCGTTCTTGATTTAATCGCTGTTGGAGTTCCAACTCCTCTCTGGTCCGCTCATGTTCTTTCTGGGCCGCCACCTGCCTTTGCAGAAGTTCGTCTCTTTGGCAAGCTAGGGCTTCTTCCAATTGGCGATCTCGGTCAAGAGATTCCTGCCCTGTTGCACCAATGTTAACATGATGTTGAGTACTTACTGCTTCATGATGTGTAGCCCATTGTTTTTGAGCCTGTAACTTGGCCTCCAGCTTCTTCGTGATTGCCATTTGCAACATGATGGTCTCTGCCACCAGTATCTCTAACCCGTATGGGCCTGTTTCAGTTCTTCTCCTATGATATGTTCACTGCGTGAAATTCGGTGTGCATAGTGTGGAAGTTGGTCCGCATGAGCCTGCCCTCAGCTTGACAGTTTATGGTAAGCCAGATGGGTGTTGTCAACCAATTCCCTCAGGGTTCGGTCAAAATAGCCCCTGGCTTGTCCAATACGTTCTGCCAATTTTTCCAAGACAGGGTTTCTGGCATCCGGAGGTCTAAGTGTTCTTGAACGAGTGCCTGGGGCTGACCTCCTCACTCCACTGGGCTGTGAGCGATGGTGGAGGTCCATAGGCGATCTGGAACGTTCAGGTGCATTGTCGCTTCCCACCAGCGATGCTTCTTCGATATCAGACATAGGTGTGTCCGTATCCACAGTCAGTTGTCGTGAGGACCTTGTTTAGGAGGAGAGTGGGTGTCTTCCGAATCCCCAAACGGAGGGATTAAAGGATATATTGGAGGAAAAAGAGCTTGATATTCCGCTTTCCTCACTGTCGTAGTAAACATGGGGGTGCCACCGGAAGGATGGCCCGTGACGTTCTATATAGATTACAGAGAAATCTTGAGGGGAAGGTATGAGTTTAGGGTCGGTCAACCAGGAGGGTTCGTAGGGGTATGGTAGGAATTCGATCTTCGCAACGGAGTCGTATAGGAGGATTTCGATAGAGGTGATAAAGTTTGGTAGACGAGGTTCAAGAATTGACTCAGCGAGAAGGGTGGAATCTGCCATGAGCTGGTATGATTCCCGATGTATGACTTGGAGATATACAATAGTCATATATTGAGCCTAGGTAACTAGGAGAAATATCAATATACTGTTAAGGGTAGTCGATTCTAAGGGCAAGCGAATCAGACTAGGCTTAAATCTTTCTTCGTAAACAGATATTGTCTTGGAAGGATCGTAGGTAAAGATTTTTGAGTAAAAGCCTATGATATTGATAAGATCTCTTCTCCGTTGCTTGATGCTCTATCTAAGACTGGGGCCCTGCCCAGCTATTTATAACCTGCGACTCTAATCCCACGGCTTTACAACTTCTAAGATCTTTCTACTATGGTCAACCAGTGTGCATCCCGTTTGACCCTGAGAACCTAGTATCACATCTATGGTCTTCGGTCACCAGGCCCATTGCTGTGGAATGATAGCGCCCTATCTTCCAATAGGAGTTTGCCGATCTGTAGACCCTTATCCATATATCAGGTGATCAATGCTCATGTCGCCATGCATCGGCGACCTCAGTCGACCGTTAGGCTCATAGGATAATATCGCTCATAACTCTTTAACCGACGGCCTGATTTCTCCCGTTCGACCTGCTATTACAAGACAGAGTCGTCCTCTTGGGAGTCGGGCAATAATCCCTTGCTCATGTCGTTGTTATCGTCTTACAGGAGTGTCTGCAGATGCAAAACCCGATTGGTAGAAAATATCTCATTCAACCAATAACCCTGCTGGACAGGGGAGTTCAACATGTGACCTCGAGATGGACCAAGTGACTTTATACCCTTAGACTATTACGGCGGTGACGTATATGGTGTTACGAGGGGGGCGCCAATTTATTACTTTTTGGTGAGGGGACGTTTTTACCATAGGTGCCGCAGGTGACGTCCGGGCCCCACAACAGGGCCGGCGGTGTATGAGTAGGTTTTCAGCGCAATTTTCGTATGCATGCAGTACTGAATTCAGTGCCTCATACACATATGCCTAACAACTTTGTTCCCCTTTGTTTTCCCTAAGGCAAATATTATTCGATATGCATGATTTTCCCCCTGTGTTGGATTGCGATCAAAGTAGTCTTCATAAGCTGTCAACCAAAGTCGCACATCCTGGTTGTCGTTTCCTTCAAAGAGGTAGGGTGGTTCCGCTATTAGCTTTGCTGGTCGGAAGAGTTCACTAATACGTTATAAGAAAGCTAATATCAACCAGTCCTCGAGTACATCATTTATGGGAATAGATGGTGAACAGGGAGCGCGTTCTGGCCTGCAACCCTTTCTGCCCCGTCCATCGTCTCCGTCACTTTCGAACCCATCATCATCATCTGGATCAAGGGCTTCACCAAGGATACCTTGTGGTGGTGGCGGTGCTAGGTTGTTTCCTCCAGTGTCAACTCCTTTGCCTTTATCCTTTCTTAGAGTCGATGCTGATTCCTATGTACGAATAGTAGCTTCGATGGGTACTATTGACTGTCTTTGGTTGGACGGTCCTGGGTTACCATCACTAGGTCTGTGCTGTGTTGGTAGTGCAGGTGTCCTTTCCGCCAACAATTCTACCCGTGCTTCTAGGTAGGTCTTCATACCTGCACTCTGTTCTCGTTGCTGTTGAGCAGCTAATTCACATTGCTCATTGATCCTTCTGGTCTATTCCTGTTCCTGTTGGTTCAACTTAGTATTAAGTTCCATTAGTGCCTTTTTCAGGATTCAGTCCCTTGTTTCAGAGACCTGGGCCTGTTGCTCCTGTTTACCCTGTTGGCGTCTAAACTCTTCCTGTACCTGGGGACGTAACCTTTCCTACTCCCTTTCAGTTTCACCCCTTATTTGTTCTAATACATGGCTACCTTCCTGTATCTCAGCATCATTGATAACTTCACCTCTGGCCATACGGCTCTGCAATAATTCTAGCATTGTAAAACCCTGCCTGGCCTCCTGTAACAGTGCTGAGATAGCTATATGATTCTCGTCTGCACTTTCATTCAAGAAACGGTTCAGGTAGCGTCATGCATAAACACATTTTGTTGGAAGTTATCTTGCGTATTGATAGGGTTTTTGGTTTGCTCAGCATGTTTCTGCACTCTTGATGGAGGACGACCCAAATATGTAACGGGAGAGCTATTCCAGCTCCTGGACAGAATCAAAGATGCCAAAGGGGTAGAATCAGTATCATCGTGCTCGATAATCCAGTCTGGTCCCAAAGGACTTGCAATGGGTCTGTCATCACATGCCATAGCCATGGCAGCTCGCTCAGACACCTTGATAGTTTCGTTGTAGGAAAATTTAAAATGGCCAGGCCTCTAGCCTTCAGGCACAAAAGTCGTGAATGGAAGAAAAATCTGGCCACTCAGAATCCCAGTCCAGAAATTCGTACCAGATAACGTCTTACCCATGAAAATAGGCGTACATTTGAGTAAAGTCTTTAGCTGTGGGGTCCAAAGATGGGTGAGTGAACCAAGATGGTTTGACTGTTTCAAATAGCCGTATTTCCGCAAGCTTAGCAGCAAATATCTATTCAAAAGAGGATATGGTGGATAAAGGATCTAAAATTAGGATGTCTTGTCCTGACAAGGAAATCTCAGATATACTTCTCAATTGTTGGATCAGTAGAGGTTCTAAGATTGAACGTGAAGATTGAGGATCCACTCTAGGATTCTCCATAAAGTCTTAGGTTGATTATGATTTGCATTTGGTGAATGCAGTTATCCACCGTCCGTCTTGCAGATATATTTTCTCAGTATGTTTGTTGTGTATAGCACTTAAGTGTCTGAATGCTATTCTCAGAGGGTTGAGTGCATATTCTTCGCAGCAGATAGGAAATATGTTGTTAAAGTTCTGAGGTTGACAGTGCTCAAAATATTTGCACTGATGAAAACTTTGAGTGTTGTGGATTCCTCATGTATAAGAAGAAATAGCCGTGTGAATACAGGGGAGCTTTAGTGATAAGAGAATAACAAAATAGTGTTTTGGGGTAGCTAATCCAATACTGTGCAATTGACTAGGCTGTCCTCCTATCGAGAAGATCGGAGAACTGTCTGGAAAGCTCTGTAAAAGGTTTGATAAAGATAAAAGTTTCTCGAAGGCTTGTAGACTTGTTATATTGTTAAGGTCTCTTCTCCTTTGCTTGATGATCCCTTAACTACAGGGGACTGCTAACTATTTACACACTTTTCCTATTACTTATGTTGGCCATATATAAGAAGTATCTTGATAAACATCGACCATGATGTAGAAAGTGTAAACACTATTTGACCCTGAAGATGTAAGCCCTCACTACAGCAAATGATCCACCAGTCTATCTATTTCTCTGAGGGTGTGAGGCACTCTACCAGTATATAGCCTTCGATCTCTTTGCCAAATGAACTAAGTTAGAGTTGATGCCGCCTATTTGCGAACATTATACGGAATACCAGGTGATCAGTCTGTATGGCCGTCTCTCTTGCATATATGCACTTATGTGCAGATGCATTTGGATTATCAAGAATGTACAATACGTAATAGATCCTCTTGGATAAATTACTCTATGATCTTTCACCGAGGCTGTGTAGTTTGGGATACAATCCCATCTCTTGCCAGCTTGGGTTGTAGTCAATATAAATACCTCCCAGTGCTATATACCATCAAATCTTTAGACTCGAAAGTCTAATACTATATCCCATATGTGTAACAGTGAGCTTACAAACATCCGATGGTTGTGGCAACCAGCCACAACCTTGGCATGAGTAAGTTAACAAAATCAACATTCCTTGTCACTGTATCAAGTGACATACATGAACCCGAATCTGATTCACTATCTGATTCTGCAAACTTCCCCTGGTTTCCACTATTGTTCTCCCCTACCTATTTTGCTTAAATATAAGTTTCCAGTTCTCTGTGGTCAATAATTTCAGAATGTAATTAGGGATTAATCAAACTTACATTTGTATTTCAAGCAGAGTTGAGTAGCAATAAAACTTGTAGCAGGTCGGGTGGTGGTTTGTGTGACTCGATATCTTCCATAGTGGGGTTTGTTTACAGGATCTCTGATTGTGACCAAAAGGTGAGGGGGAACAATTCCTCTCTTTATATGAATTGTTCGAATTTGTTGCTTCCAGTATATTTCCGCTTTGCGAGCATCAATACCACCTCGAGTTAGTGCAGCTTTTGCCTTATTGACAGCTACTTGGATATTCATTTATGCCTTTTTTATCTCTGCTGTCTTTGCCTTTTCCTCCTTTTCCCTTTTCCATCGTGCATTATCTACAGAGATTCCACCACCCTTTTGGATTACTCAATGTGAATTTGATTTACCTTTCTGCTCGGCCCTTACTCGGGTTTGAATAATCCGATAGAATTCTTCCTGTAGTTGTGCTTTGCAAGGCAAATCCCAGTCTCTTTCCTCTATTGTTTAAACCCCGTTTCCGATGTTGAACTAAAACTATCGGCATGATCAACTGACTCAGTCACCCCCTTCTGGCATTTGATGTATGAACTAGGCAGTACTGAAAGCTCTAACATTAAGCTTCCTTTACCTTCAGCATCTCCCAGATTGGTGCTATATCTACACCTAGCACTTGGCCCTTCTTCTTCGTGCCCTCGAATCACACCTTTTGACTAGTTCTTATAGTAACACATTTTCTTCATTGTGAGCTTATATGAAACTGGGAACATTCCAGAATCTTTGAAGGAGTTCCTGATCGTATGTTTCTGGAAGGTTTGGGTATGGATCATGCTGAGGTCGTAGAAAAAAAAGGAAATTGTATATTCAATTTCTATGGAGTGGAGAGTATTGTGAATAGCTTTGTTGTGATAATGCTTCCAAGAACGAAAAACACCAACATCTACAAGCTGTAAAACATGAGTAGGGTGAGAGGGAAATTCGAAGGGGACAATATGATTTTTGTGACATTTGATTACAAAGTCTACCTTGCGGTGCGTAATATGGCCATCATGAAGAAGCTTTATCCACTTTGTATCAAGTCCTACACTACCATGCCTGATAAAGTAATCTAGCCACGAAAGAGCAATACTCTCATTGGTGTATCCTGTAGTTGATACTGTTATAACCTCAGCTCTACTAAGGTTTTCATGTACCCAATTCTCCATGATCTTCTCCCCAGGTCAGATAATAACAGATGGAATGGGAGGACTTCCATCGTCACATATTGCTTCAATAATAGTTATCGACTTGCGGTTTTTGTGACTTACAGTATAGAGCTCTTTAACCTTAGTGGGAACAAGGACTACCTCCCCAGGAGGACATTTAATTCACACTCCTGATTCATCCATATTATATACCTATGCTGCTTCATCAATACCATACTGGGATAGAGTATTCTGGTAGCAATCGAAATAGCTTTTTAAGTCTTCATCACTCTATGTTGCAATTCGGGATCTTGCAATTGGCTTGGTCTTAATCATATGGAGGGTTTGGTTCTTCTTCAGCCATTGTTGAAACCAGACGTGTGATAGAGGATTCAGCTTTTCTGCTTAACGTAGATGACAAATTGCAGTATCAATTATTGAAGGTGGGGCACCCATACCAGCCTCCTACTGCTTATAACAATAATAGTAAATAGCCAGCTCTTGGACTTCGGTCAAGATCAGATTATTTCTTCCATGCTTATTGAATGTACCACGGGAATTTCGAACTTGGGTGCCTAGACGTAGTTGACAGGTTCTAATTGATGTGGCTTTTATATTCAACATTTCTGCTACAGTGCTTGCAGTTTCCATAGGTTCTTCCTCCCGCCAATTTATTGCTCCATCAAGTCACTGTTTGATCTCGCTTTTTTCCAATATTAAAGACATTTTAGCTCAAATGTGGATATTCTCAAAGGATTGTGATGGATGATGGAAATTATAATAGAGGAATGAAGTATGGAAAAATTTCAGTCAATAACCTATGGTATGTACAGGTGTTTAAATACAGTAAAAAGAAGAAAAAAAACTCCTTACAAAAATACAGTTTCTGTGTCACACTTGCTTGTGTGTCAAACTTGGTTTTCCAGACTATGAGGGGAGCGAAATAGGAGGGGTACCGGCTATTACTCCTCCTCAGAAAATTTAAATTCACTTGAGCTTTTAGTATAAGACAGGTAATCTGCATCCTTGATGAACATGCTGTCAAGTTATCTTACTTTTAACTGAAATATTGGTGCTGCAATGAGTGTGTGAAATAGGCTATTCTTGGAACAAAAATGGCTCATGCTCACTGCCTTCTTTAGTGGCACTTGTATGATACATACCTTTCATTTCTTGTAGTTGTTTTTCCAAATCCGCACTATACATTCCTACTCTATCTACCATTCTTTAGCCAATACCTTAGGATACCTTAATATTACTATTTATAAACTCAATATCTTTGCATTCGCCTACTGCCTCTTTGTAAAACCCTCTATATTTCCTAATATGAACTCTCTTCTGTAAAGTTACTGTTTATTGAAAAACTCTATAATACCATATCATCTTCCTCAAACCACAGTGCCTGACCATCTTGCTTCCATCCATGTAAAGTACTACAACCTTTCCTTCAATATTATTGAACTACTCACAACCTTTATACCCATCAGGATTCTAAACCAATTATTACAAGTGGTAGATATACCCATTTCTATGCTTCCTTAACCCTTTTACCTTTTTTTTTTTTTTTTTTTTTTTTTTTTTTTCTCTTTTTATTTCCCCCTCTACGCCCGCCTTCCTGTCTAATGATTTTCCATCTTCTTACTCTTCTCCTTCTCCTTCTTCTTCTTCTTGCCCTCACCTTCTCTCGGCCCTGGGCACCTGTCTTTCATTTACCCTATTCTATTCTAAAGCAACCTGTTTGCGAGTTTGAGCAACGCTATACGTTCAACATTGGCCCCGTCTCAAATTGTGGGTAGTATTTCGGTAGATAGCTCCCTTCCCCAGGTGCCTACAATGGCATGAAATATATTATACTTAGTGATTTTGCATACTCCGAGTCCCAAAATCTTGTACTGTTCTCTGTCCTCCCTGTTCACCCTCTTTTTCTTTTCTTCACCTTCCTTCTACGCCCCAATTTTAACGCTTAGTTCACTTTATATTCGCCCTCCACTCCGCGCCATCATGATATATCACCCATTTCAACCAACTTTGTTTTAGATACCTGGTTCCCGCTCCCTCTGATCCGTCTTGCCACTCTTAGTTTCCGATTTTCACAGCCACACCCGAGTACCTGTCCTTCAACCTGTTTTCAGGCACTGGCTTTATTCCGCCTCCTAACTCCCCAAGGTTTGAAAATGGTGCTTTATCTTCAACTGGGAGAAGCCAAGTTCCTTGGTTGGCTACACCAACTTTCTATTAGTGAACCTATTACTTTAATAGGTGATGTTCAGGCTAGCCCGATTGATAGTCTACTCTATCGCAGCGCTAGAAGTGGGTAAAATTTGGCACAGGTGAAGGGATAATCATTATAGATATTACTCGTAACAAGATATCCGGCACACGGGCCAAGCCTTACAGAGAAGGGTAAAATTACAAAAAAGGACCAATCTAAAATAAAATAAAAAAGAATCAATTAGTTCTAACGGCGATGAGGGCCGTAAATAGAGCAAGCTATCGTGCGAGTATCGTAGGGAAAGCCGTGTGTTGGGGGTTCAACTCGGCCTTTTCGGAAGGTTTTCGTGGTTCAGAACTGAGACCCAGTCTTTCACACTCGTAAACCATCAGGTGATGCTCGCGGTGCTGACACCGCTTGCCAAAATAAACTGCGGTACTATAAGTAACTCCAAATCATACCATGATCTTTGTCTAGAGGAAACTTACATAGCCCATCAGCATTATCATCCATCTATCAAACCTTTTGGAGGAGGTATCCGGTTTACCATTGATTCGCCGGAACCAGGAATCCATTTGTTGAAAGCGTAAGTCTATCCGTTCAAATCGTGCCTCCACCCCTCGGAATCGGTCATCCAGTCTCTGGAATCTATTTGTAACAATATCTAAGGGCCGTTTAGTCCTTTTCTCCTGAATGGCTTATTCCTCGTAACCAGTTAGTATACTCTCAAATAAGTATCCACCAGCCGGTACTCACTTTCTCCTTTGTGATTATTCACCCACTAAACATATCTGCACCAGGGATCCTACCCAGGATAGTCCCCACTGGGCTATCACCGCTTGGTTGCCCCTGAGCCATCCAATTAGAATATGTCACCTTAGATCGAAGTTTGAAACTTACACGGAGAGTACAGTCGCACCCCGCTGCCCCGGATGGCCAAAATCCAAAGAATCCGCCCAGCTCAGAGGATCACCCAGGACAGCGATTTAGGGATTAGTCTGAAGAAATTTAGAATTCAGAGATTCGTACGTGACAGCGAAGTATCCGAATTATCGAGATCCAGGATAGTAAGGTGTGGCTGTAGAGTTACATCGAGGAGATAGGTAGCGGGAATGGAATAACCAAGGGCCAACCCTTGGACGCATACTGAGAGGGAGCATTTTGCGGCGGCAAACATTCCGTTGTGCGGTGGGGATAAGTGTAACGCTGTAGAAGAAATCAATATATCATAATTTATACACGGATAGGGTAAGAGGTATATTTGGTAGGAGGGTGGCGGAAGGTTATAAGGATGATAGAGAAAATGGTTGATCAGTGGTGGGTTGACTTATATTGGTCCAGTGCCAAGCCAACCTCCGTGCCACTGCCTGTCAAATCGAGTATCATAGAAGAGAAAAAGTTACAGGAGAAATATTCCAACAATGCTCTAACCCAATCGCCCATGCATGACACCTTTCCCCAAGACAAACTCCCCCCTAAAGCTACTTTTACATAGCCAGGCCAGTCCATCCCTCCTCCAAGCAAACCTTCCCATCTCCATAAGAAACCGAACCCCGAGGGAAAGGAAGAAGGGAGGAGAAAAGAGGAAGAGGTATAGAAAACGCCGCTCATCTCAAAAAACACGCAGTAAAGCAAATAGCTCTGGTGATGGCCAGTGGGTAGCGAAAAAAAATGAGAAGTCAAATGTGGCGGATTTTAAGGAAGACAAGTCAAGTGCAGCGAGCAGACAAATATACGAATACAGTGAGACAATAAAAGAAAAGGTGGATATAGCCTGTAAGGCGATAGTGTGCAGGTTGGTCGAGAACAAAAGAAAATAAAAAACAAGAGATTGACTTCTCGAGCCCGAATGTCTCCAGTTCCACCTTCTTAACCCCCTGCCCCCCCCCCGCGCAGACATTTTTAAATGCACAAGTTATTTAGATGTATCAAGAAAAACAAACTCCCCCAAAGAATACTCTCCCGAGAGGAGCGGACAAGAATTTTCTAACTCTCGGCCTTAGGCCATCTGTTCAAGACAGCCATCAAACCGACCCCGATCAGCATCACTCCAATGATGCTAGCAAAGGGAGCAGCATCCCGCTTTGATATTGCCAAGTTGCTCTCCTTGGTTCGCTTGTTAATCATATGCCCAGAGTTTCTGCTATCGTTCAAAGTCGCTACCGGTGCTTTGCCTCCGGTAGGTTTAATAATGCCGTTCAAATGGAAACCATCCCTTGCTTCCTCCATATCCTCGCTCGAGACCTGGATGCCTGTGCCCTTGACTGCCACTGAGTCCGTCTGGCTTGCAGCCTCTTTCTCATGCAGGAGCTTCCTGGCCCGTTCGTCCCTGCGGATCTTTTCCACCATCTCACTAAGAGTCCTCTTCGATTTAACACCTTCATGCTCTGCAACCTCAGCTTGCCGCTTGTACCGCTCAATCTCCTCCTTCGCTGTTTGTAGTTCCCCCATCATTTGCTCGACACGCCGCTGCAGCCTCTCTGCCGCTTCCGCGGCAGCCTGAGCAGATGGGCCAACCTTGACACTCACGATGTCATCATCGTAGATATCCCTTTCTTCCTCGTCCGATGTTTCCGGCTGCCCATCCAGCAACTTTTCGTTTCGCAACTCATGAACTTCATCCGATAGTCCGTTAGCTTCATCGGCGCGTATCTTTTCGGCGTCAAACCCCTTGAAACCTGTCTCACGTGACGTTTCTTGGACAGCTCTTGATGCGTTCTCAAGTTGTGCGGCACGGACCTCAGCCACCTCTCTGGCGCTTCTTTCCCTCTTCAGCGTCTCTTCAAGCTCTTTAACCCGGACCGTCTTGGCCTGCAGCTCTCTACGGGCCTCTTCCAGTGCGTCCACAAGCCCATGTAGCTGCTGCGGTGGTTCCGGTTTCTCTGTCTTTTCCGACCGAAGCTTTGGCGTATTCCTGCTGCTATCGGATATCTGTTGGCCCCTCAAATGCTCTTGAATTTGCGTGGAAAGTGGAATTAGTGGCGATGCCGAAACCTGGTTCTGGACCAGCCCTGAATGGACAGGGACCGGAGGAGCTGGTAGGGGCTCGGTGGGCGCCGGATTCGCACTGGGGGCGATATGCCCCAGTGCGACACTTGGCCTAGGGCTTAACAGAGAATCAAAAACTTCCGAAGTCCTTTGTAAATCCTGAGACTGTTGCCTTGCTGCTTGCAGCTCATACTACGCGGCAGACAATTAGTTGGGCTCTTGCCGGGTGCACACATTGGGTATTCGCCTACATTGAGTTTTTTCATAACCATTTCCATCGTCACCGGCGCAATCATCATCTGGGGTTGTCGGTGGCTGACCGGCCCTCCTCCGTTCATTACCGAAGACCGCGATCCTTGGGATCCGGAGCGCCCTCTAATGCTAGTATTCTGGAGAGGGACAGAGTTATTTTGAGAGTTCATCATGGAGACGCTATTCATGGGGTCGATATCTGCAAAGTTGAGGTCGAAGTTACCAACATTCGGGGTTTGCAAACCGGCATGTTCAACCCTCGCAGCCACTTTGTGGTGTATAATTGTCTTATTGTCCTCGCCGACAATATCTATACCCAGTTCCAAAACATCTTCCGCTCGAAGTTCGTGAGGCTCGCTGTCCCGGTTCTCCTGCGATAGTCGTTGTCCATTGACAAAGGTTCCATTAGACGATTTTATGTCGCGGATCCAAACCCTGCCATTCAACTTCTCGGCCCAGATCTCTGCATGCTGCCTAGAAAGCACCTTTGAGTCGAAATAACCGTTGTTTTGGGTCGGCATAGTCTTATTATTAGTCTGACGCCCAATACGCAAAGTATCGGGCCAATATGGGAGTGGGATAAATTTGCGATCAAACGTTGCATTCAAAGGAAGAAGTATCAGATAAGATGGTGGAAGTGGGCCACCATTTTGTTGTGTCTGGCCAGACATAAGATGTTGAGACGGTAAGATGGGCATGGCTTGGTGGTTGCCATTGATGGATGAATTGGAACCCGTCAACGAGCCTCCCTGTGTTTGATTTGAACCTCCAGGTACCCTCATTATATCGGATTTTGTGGTCCAGGCGGCGTTTGTACCCCTAGCACCGGCGCGACTGACCCCCTTCTTTTTCCCGTTGACAGAGTTCCCCCAACTGCCGTTTAAACCCTCGGAGCCGTTGGATGTGCCGGATGTAGAGGAAGAGACCGAAGACACACTTGATGAGCGCTGGCCCTTGATGATGCGCGCAACGTCGTCGTGGGCCATCGGACCGAGATTATTTTGTCCACTCCCATTCCATGACCTGGGAACAGAATGGAAATTCGGTGGTTGAGCCACGGCGGTCATACGCTGCTATGTAACCGCACGCGAATGTGCGGCCGAAAGGGCGATAAATGGGTGAGTGGCTCAAGAGAGTTCAAGACTGGATGGGTTTGTCTGCCAACTGGAACACTGGGGGGGGATATGTTAGTAGCTACCTGAGCTAGGGCCCCAAGGGAAGGAGAGTATTTGAGAATTCGGTCGTTTGCTCGGACGTCGTGCACGTCTCCAAGTTGGGCTTACGGACTGTTGTTTGCAAATCTGGCTGCTGCGTTAGACAAACTCGCTTGAGGTCAGGGGGGGGGCGCGGGCAGGAAAGAGGACAAGATATGACCCTCGGTGAGAGAAGCAATAATATCTGTCGGCGAGGGTAGAGTATTTGAGCGTAAATGTATGTGTATCTGAGTTTGAAAGTGTGAGGGATAGGAGTGGATGTTGTGATTTAAGGGTTTGTATAACGCGAAGACTAGTATGATTTGATATTTGATACAAGAGGGAGAAAGAGAACTGTCACAAGCCACTGGGGTGCTTTTTTTTTTTTTTTTTTTTTTTTTT
>QFET01008471.1:0-13712 GCA_003316355.1 Tuber calosporum | reverse complement strand
CCATCCAGCATGGTCACGCAGGGTAATGACCTGCATTCGCTCATCACGCGTTGTCTCCTGGTGTCGAATACCTTGAGGGTTTTGATTGCGCTTGCCGTTTTGCTTCATCAGGACTTTGGACAACTGTGGACTGCGTTGATGTTTGTTGTTTGTTACGCATATGGTAGCTGGAAAGGGGCTTCCAGGGTGAACTCTCGAGGTAAGTGCTTGTGTTACCGCGCCCGACTTACCCTTGTACCCGAGTACAAGTATAGAGAGAGAGTCGTACAGTATCATAAGGGATGATCTCCGGATTAGCTAAAGACACTACTTTTAGAAACCTCGGCCGAAGGGGTTTTGGTACGTATTTTTTTTTATTTTTTTATTCGTTTTTATTTTTTTTCATTTACGATAGGGAGGGTGGCTGGGTTGTCGAAGCTGTCCATCGCCAGTCACAGTAGGTAATCACTCCTGCACGTGAAACATTCTAGATTCTGAATGAAGATCTTTGAGCACGGTAAAAGGAAGAACTTTCGAATGCGGCCTGTTATCCGCGGGGCGGTGGATCTATCGAGACCAATGACACGGGTTCTGAATCTGATCAGGTGCCTTGGTGCTCGGGTATTGTGGGAGAACCCTTCAAGTGGTGCGCTTCTGACATTACAGTAAGAAATGCCCAACTTGAAACAGCTAATATTTATCCATAGCAATAGCTTTTTGTTCCAGCTTTCTCTCTATACCATAGACAACAATCTAGAGATTTGACAAATACAAAAGCTTTTTTTTTTTTTTTNNNNTTTTTTTGGGGGGGGGGGCAAGATATAGGGTTCTAGTTTGATGTCTTGGGACCCGAAATGTTAAATTGCCAAGAGGGAAATTAATTCTTCTAAGCAACTAAAATTAACTCGTCGTTGACCACGATGCATCAGAATTGGAATTGAGATGTATTGCCAAGCAAGATAGATGTCGTCGTTAGCGCAATCCAGTTAGCAATATCGCCCTCCCCACGAACAGAACCAACCTCGCAAAATTGTGGAATAATCCCCCCCCCACAATCATCGGTCACCTTCAAACTCAATATCCCCCACCAATCATCCAATGAACGCTTTCAATCTCTCGCCATCCTGCTTTCAGTGCTTCCCGAGTGATCCCACATGACTGCATCCTGCCCCTACACTAGGTTCACCCTCCACCTCTCCCTCCTTCGTTTCACCATACTAGGGCATTTCTTTACGAGAGCTACGATGTGATGGATGGATAGATGGATGGATGGTGTTGGGACCTTCACTCGCATCACTCGAGAACTCCAGTGACGAGTGGGCTTTACTGGGCTGGTTTTCTCCAGATATGTATTGTAATGTAGCTAACTAAGCTAGCTAACCAGTACGATCCGAGTCAAGAATTGTCATCCGTTTGCCATTTATATGCCCGCGTAGTAGCTGTTCTGAAAAGGGTGTCTATTCCTGGCGCCTAGCCACGAGTAAGGTGGATGGTGGTTTCTAAGTACAAGTACTGCAGTATCCTAGTGGTTAAGACGAGCCTGTGATAGCTAGTGGCGCTTCTGGGCCGATTCATGGAGAGTTGAGTTGTGGGGAACGTGCTTTGGTATGATGAGGTATGGTGGTGGGGTGTTGATGGCGAAGTGACTAGTCTACTGGGACTTTGGAGGGTTATTGGGTTTTTGGTAGTAACTTTGATATCGCAATGGCTGGAAAAGTACGGTAGGATAATTACGGTAGGGAAGTCGGTGATGAGATGGGAAAGTCGGAAATGTAGAAACGTCAAAGTTTCCTCCTACTCTCCATCTGAGGGATCGCTGGATCTTCTAATCTCAGAGTGTAGCAAGGTGCTCTACTTTCAACGGTCAGGTCTCCAAAGACCTCCGAGGGCGGATCGGCCAGCCAGCCAGCCACTTTTTTCCTACGACGGACTACCATAAACCTTTAAAGTTAGCCGGAAGTTTTGACCTCCCTTGGCAGTTGCTGCAATAGTACTATCTTCAATCACCAGTGATAGTTCGTGATGGGCTTTAGGTATTCGAGTATTTTCCACCCCATCCGAATCCGATCGAGAAAAGGATCGGAGCAGTCCGGTTTATGAACCTTAAATGGGGGATACGGCACGGTACAAGTACAGTACAGTACCGTAAGAACTCGAATAATTGGACCTCAAAAAAGGTGGTCAAAAGAATGTGAGGAAAAAAACTGAAATTGCGTAAATCCGGAAATCGTGCCAAATTAGTAGCTTTTGAGGATTATCAAACAACACTCTAGTCCAAAGAAAGAAAACCTCGGACCATAGTGTTGTGCGATAATCCGTAAAAGCTCCTGATATAGGAACGATTTCCGGGTTTGCACAGTTTCTGTTTTTCCTCACTTTATTTTAACCTCCTTTTTTGAGGTCCAATTATTCGAGTTCTTGCGGTGCTCCAAAGGCGATCCTGAGAATTGCAATTTCTAGAACGGGTGCATGTGCTGTTTGCGTAGGCTGGGGCTGTTGGGACACGAGCGCAGGGTGCTTACGAAAGACGTGATTTGACGGGTCACAGCTCGTATGGGATGGAATGGGAGGAGATCGTCAGGTGGTTAAGAAAACATAGAGTTATAGAGTGTGATCATACTCGTAATGGGTAACTTGTTTCACGTTTGAAGGTCTGGGTGGCGTTAACCACTCGAATTACGGATTCACTTAGAGACAATGGATCGGAGAGACGGTAAACGTAACCGGAAATATTCCCGAGAGAACATGACCGATAGGTCAGTTAAATTATTTGGGTATATTTTTGGATTAGACCATCGCTTCATGGTTGAATGGAGAGCAATCCCGCGATACAGCATATGACATGACACAAAACAAACAAAGGAGACTTCAGCCGTGCCCTTTGCTGTAAATTGTACGTGAGAGAGACATCAAACCGCTTCTAGGGTCTGAGCATAGTATTGATTATAGGAAACCTTTGTTTTTTCTGACGTCTAGGTATATGAATCTACTGGGGTCTATGGGGTGGTCTATAGTGAACAAATAAACAGTGTGGGGGGGGGGGGGAAGTGAACAGACAGACGGAAATTTGTGAGGAAGAAGAGGCAAAATAGAAATTAAAACAGCAACAATACGGCAACCTAAAAGCAGGCTCCCTGATAGTCTAACCTATAGTCTAACTTATCCATCATCATCACAATATCACCTCGCCGGATACTCTAATCTATGTAATCCCAAAAGAATAAAAGAAAAAAAGAAAACGCCTAAACATCAACGTTGGCTGCTCTAGCAGCGTTTCTTAAAATTGTGCAAATCTTCTCATTATCACCCGCGAGGTCAAGAGGTGTACGGCCGTCTTGGCCTTTAAGAGTCACATCAGCGCCTCTCTCCACGAGAAGATTGATGATGTTAATGTGGCTAGCCCAATGAAGCGGGGTCCAAAGGTCCTCATCCTGAGCATTGATGTCGGCGCCGTTGTCAAGGAGTAGTTGGACCATGGAGGCCTCCGGCCTCTCGCAGGCTATGTGCAAAGGTGTGACACCCTGATTGTCACGGGATCCAATGTCGGCAGCTTTATCGATCAGGAATTTGACCATCGACTCGTCATCAGCCGAAACGGCAAAACTGAGAGCTGTTCGGCCTTCTGAATTCGCAGCATTGATTTCCGCACCGTGAGAAAGGAGGAGGCAAGCGATATCGCGCCTTTGGTTCTCCGCTGCGATGTGCAGGGATAAGATGTTGTCACCGAACTTGGCTTCAATATTGGGGTCTGCTTCATTACGAAGGAGGAGAGCCACCATTTTCGCGTTGCCTGTGATGGCAGCGCAGTGGAGAGCAGTTTCCCCGTCGGCATTTTGAGAAGAAATATCAATACCGCGGTCTATTAATAGCTGGGCTATCGAGAGTTGACCCTTTTGAGCTGCGACGTGTAAGCCAGTTCCTCCGAAGGAATCCGTGATTTCCATGCTCAGGCCGTTATCAAGAAGGAATTCGACAATCTCAAACCTGCCACCATCAATTGCGTCCCTGAGAAGGCTCTCGTCGAGAGCCGTAGGAGCGAAGGTGACATCTGCACCCTTAGACACCAAGAATTTCGTCATGGCCACATTTCCGGTCCATGCTGCCCAGTTGATTGCGCGGAACTCACCAGCGCCGTTACCATCGAGGATGAGATTGGCGCCTTTCTTCACCACAAAATCCACCACATCTTTTGAGCACTTTTTCTCTTCATCACCAGTCTTTTCGCCATCCAAATTGGCATCTTTGTATCCAGCCAGCTTGACGGGAGCCCCCCTCGCAAGAATGTGTTGTACCATATCCGCGTCTCCGTTCGCCGCAGCGTAGTATAGAGCTATGGTAGCATACTCGGGAGCTGCTGCGAGCTTGCAGAGGAGCGGAGACAGTGTAAAAGCGAGGCGAGTGTTCGTCTTGAGGAGAGAGCTGAGGTCGCAGGCATCCTGTAGGTTCTCCGCTACAAGGAGCAATAGCTCATCAGGGAAGTTAAGCAAACCCATTTGTTTGTGATTGCGTTAATCCCTGGAACTGAAACTATCCGTCGGACCTGCGGGAAACCTTAGGGTTAGTCAAGAAGAATACGTCGGAGAACTAGAGAAGGGAGCCTTGGTACCGGCTTGGATTTGGATGGCGAACTCGACTGGTTGAGAGAAAACGGGCTTTGATTGTCTGCTGGCCACGAGTTCCATAGAAATGAGGGGTATGCGTTTTTTTCTAATGGGCGAGCCTTTTCTGATGGCACGCAGATAATTTCTCAAGGAGGTAGAGGTCTTTTTTGGTGGAGGAAGATTTGTCGCTGGGAGGTGGATGCAGGGACAGAAGGAAAAGGGCAGTGAGGCAAAGCTTTGAGAAAAAAAATAAAAAGGGGACTAGCTCGGCTGGAAAGTTTCCAGATTTGGAGCCAAGCCTTCTGCTGACCTCATGGCACGCCCTGTCACTCGCCCGAAAATTTTGATGCTCCAGATCCAGATTGTAGGGCTGAGGTTCCGAAGCCTGCTTTGTGTGAGGTTGCTACGTATCTGCTTTGATGTGTTGTTGTCAGCTTCGGAGCCCCATTCCTGGAAAATTGCACTGCTTTCTCAAAGACCCAGGTAAGACTTACTATTGTTATTCGCTGCGGCTATTTTAGTCGAGATCCCTCGGGTTGCCGGTATGAGGGCTAGTCACCGAATTATACTGTAACAGTAATGGGGTTAGCTGTGCTTTGAGTATTTGTTGGCATTCCGTTGCGGTTTGTCCAGAATCCCACATTTCTCTGATGGTGGGTAAATGATAATAATATAACAGCTATACTGACTAGTGGGTGGCGATACTTTTTTTTTTTGGGGGGGGGNGGGGGGGTTGCTGAAGTATAAGACAACTTCATGAGCATCTACGGCACTTTGAATAGGGGGCTTCCAGGCCAGGCCTTCTGGCGGATAGATGCACAGAAGGCTAGAGAGCCCTTGATTTTCTAATTTTGGGTTTTCCTGTTCCTCAGTAATAATTATTGTGTGGAATTTTTAAATGAATGGATCAGCCTTCTGGGTTCTCTCGAGCTTCGGGAATGGGAGGTTAACTATTCAACCCGTACTAGTATTGTGGTGCAGGTGGCCTGTTCCAAATAGCAATACAAGAAAGAAAGACACGGATAAAGGGTTTGTTATACTTTACTTGCTAGGATTTTCTGATGCCTGTGGTTCGTAGTCTTGCGTTTTGTATCGAGTAACACCCGCCAGGGACCAGTTGCGGCCCAGCACAACAGAGTATGATACCGGTGTCCAGTCCAGTGCGAGGGGCTTGGGAGGATACCAAGCTTTTTGTGAGCGGTACAAGTATAGTATAAATCTGAGAAATGTGCTAGCAGATCTGACTTGGCGCGAAGCCGTTGTTGTTCCGGGTAAAGCCTTAAATTTAGGCTTCCTGGGAAGATTTTGGGAATATCATACATTAATCGCCAAGCACGGGATGCGCTAGAGGCCCTGGTTTGGATTAACTTCCTTTTCTACTTTTTTCTAATAGCCATAAAGCAAGCTATTTCTTGGTTCAGGAAATGCTTTCCCAATTAAATTTAGTAGAACATACATTTCTGTAAAGTCTAAAGGGATACTAAAGGGCTTATGAGTAAGCTTGATGCCGCGCGCTTATTGCTGGAATGCTTATTTTTTTTTTAAAAAAAGGAAGGCTTCTATAATTTTATTATAATGTAATATACTCATAGAGGTACGTCAATTTTTTGGACAGATCACAACTGTTTTCCACCTAATAATGCACATTTCAGATATCAAGTTTGATGTATTGTCAATCTTAGCTAATCATCATACTTCTCTCTTGTAGTATTTATTTTCTTCAGATCAATGGATCAGGTAAAGGTATTCCGAAGGTATTTTAAACTACATATCACGCTTGGTATTTGGTGATAGAATCCTCTGTTGTAGGATATTTAATAGATTATTAAAACAACTTGAATGCGAGAAACTAAGCAAAGCTTTCTCCTATTCTGAAAGTGCAAAAGTAGACGACTAATGAGAGAGTTGGAAATTATCCCTTTAGATTACAGGGAGAAGAAGGTAGGGAAAGGAATACTTGATTACTATATATTATAGTGAATCTGCAGTATCTGATATAGAAGTAGGCTTGGAAAACCCTGGAAGTGGTATACTAAAATTGTTTGCAAACGATTGTTTAGAAATGGGGAAAAAGAGGGATAAAAGATGGCATGGTGAAATAAGTTTGTCAGAATTTCAGATGAGATAGTTTCCAAAAGGGATGTTGTTTGAAAAGGATAAGACAGTAGAGGGGGAAGAAGGAAGGAGGAACTTTGGGATTAGATAGTGGGATGACGGTAAGACTGCCTAGCTTGATATAGCATCTTGGCAGAATTTTGAATCCTTATTAAACGATCAGTGGTTTTGCTTGATAATCAGATATGACCTTTTGATATAATGTGTAATAAATAACACATCTCGTTAAGTTATAGGAGGGAGTCTTGCTCAAGTTTTTGAGTTGGTTCCCTAGGAGGTTAACAATGCTTTCCTGCACTTCAGCTACAAATGCAAACCTTTCTTTTGGGCGAGACAAATGCCTATGCTAGTCCACATACAAGTTACTTGAGGGCAATAGGAACGCTGCACTATTTCAGATTACAGCGGGTAGGCTATCGTACGAGAGAGACTAGAAAGTGATTCCGCTTGCGGACTTGCGGGACCGCCCAGCTTTCCCGAGGAGCCACAGGTCCGGCCTTAGCGTCTGTTCTCGTCTTACTATGAAAGGGATCCGCTCGCGAATGATCTGTTGCCATTACGGGAGTGGTGGCCAAGGCTGACCAGGGGTGTTAGCTAAAGATCTACGCTGTACTATGTAGTTCGTTGGTGAACGGGGGGGTGTTTCTGACGGTGTCATGGCCAATTGTGCTATCACCCTAATTTCCATTTCTATTCACTAGACTCGGACCCGCTGGGCCATTTTGGTCTCTGGAGTGACGAATTTTTTTTCTTGGTGAGGCTAAGAGGCGCTCGATGGTGTTCTGTAACCACCATTGCTTTAGAGTGTGTTGCGCTCCAATTTCGAATTATAGCATGAGACTATCTTAGTTCTAAACCTCGAAACCCTCTGGCTGGAACGCTTCAACTAATCGAAAAAAGTAGGAGTGAGACGCTATATCTCCAATGTGGCTTCTGGCACCATATCTCTTTTATGGGCAATTTAGTTGTTCCCCTCCCTGCCTTCTTCTATATCTCGGAGGTGTTGGTCCTGAGGAAGGCGTGAGGCTCACAACAAGTGAAAAATGTGGGGCTGTCACCACCAAAGTTTCCCCGCGGACTCTCTATCACATAGATCAACAGTGCGATTTTCCGGTAGGGCTTGACAATGCCGTGGGCCTGGTGATATGAAGTAGAAGCAAGGCCATACAAAGCGAGGCCACACAGACATCACCGGGGCACCACGGACCTAGGCGGGTAACGAATAGGAACTGGTAACAAGCAAATTTTTGTTGCCCTACTTTAACGAATTCACCTCTTGCTCGCTAAGTACCCTTGCTCGTCACCGCCGCGGTTCCGCTGTGCCCGGTGGAGACAGTAGTGGATTGTCATTCGAGAAACGGGCACAGGATGGGTCATTATGCCATTACGCACTATTACAGGCGAACGGTGTTGGAAACCAAGTCTGTTGAAGAGCACGTCATCTTGCGGATCAAGGGGAAGGTCTACGGTAGCCCAGCAGGACGGCTCAAGGTCGAGGGACACCATAGTAAGTGATGAGAGTTCCGATTTCAAGGAAGCTAATATCAGTTTCTAAAAAACCTTGGTCATTTTCACTCTACTTCCAGTGTTATCTTGTTTTAAATAGGTGACTGGGCGAGACCTATGTTTAGGTAGTGAAAAGGACCCTGTTTCGGTAGACCTGGAGGCTGGTGGCAGCAGGAATTCGCAATTATGGGTCAGATTTCTCTGAGTGGTGAAAGAGCAGTGTTGGTAGTGGGGGCCCAGAAAAGTTCCTCTGGAGAGGCGAGGAGGAGGAGGCAGTGCTTCCTCTTACTGAATAAGTATGGGAGAGGAGTGTGAAATTATAAGATACTTCGAATGACAGAGGGGATATTTGGTTAGTTTGATTTTAGTTAATTGGGGTTAACTGATAATTTCGAGCTCCAGGGGCGCTTCCAAGGAGTGTATTTAGTCAGCGAGGGCGACCGGTAAGTGGTTCGCCGTCTGAACTATGGACAGTGCCCCTAGCTTAGCGTCTGTCACGACTCACCAGCGAGAAGGAATAAAGTATCACACCCCGTCGGTGGAATTACGGCGGAGCGTTGGCACCAGTGCTACCTGGACTGCTGCAGAAGAAAACACTCCGAAATCCCCATTTCTAGCCCTAGCTGTGGATACTTTCATTGCACTTGAGAGATGGTGAGGGGCGTTTCCGGGGCTCCGCCCCCCATGACCAGCCGTACCCCGTGGACAACAATAAGAAGTGATGTCCGTATAATACCCTGTGAAATATCATGTAATACACAAGAGCTCTAAACTTGGGAATTTCTACCGCACTCGGAGTACGGCATCAACAACTCTATATATCATTTTTTTTTTCTCCCAGCGATTGCACGGCATATGTAACCGCGTGAACAACCTATCAAGACCAGATACCCCAAAATCGCTGCAGACAAGTGCTACAAGCCTATGAGGGTACCATGCAGAGAACCGCTGGACCTACCTGAGCTCTATCCATCTCCCGGAACTCAGCTTCATGTTCCTAGGTCGCCACAATGCCCAGTGCTTGACTTCCGAGTGCTCATCAAGTCTTTCCACCTTTTTAAAGCTTTCATATTACCATACTTGATGTTCCAATATTCCTCGAGTGACAAAGCGTGACCGGTCACAATCAGCTTGCATATGATAGCAACTAGAGCCACCGTGCCACATTACTAACCAGCCCGATCTTCCAAGCAGCCTTCTCCCCGGAATAATACCCCATCTAGCGATAAGCAACTTAAAACATTGTTATAGGAGCGATCACAGATAAACCTCGGCTCAGAAGTTATGCTCAACTTCAGTCAAGATGTGTCGGGGGGTTAATCTGTGATAGTACAAGGGCCGAAGCTAGGATAACCCAATTGAGTTATCTTCCTTCGTCACCTTTCCGGAAATGAAGATTTTCGGGGGCTGGTTAGTAGGAGTTGTGCGTAATAAGGACTGGAGCTGGATCGTGGCTTTCACGGTGGGTTCTGGTGAGGGGCTGGATTATCTGGCGGGGGGTACGGTTTTTTGGCGAGAGGGATATGGTGTCTGAGGTGATTACTTGTCTTTTCCACTTCTGAGAGGTTGGATGCACAAGATATCATAGGTTGATAGTGCCAAGCGCGATAGGGTATATGGCGAGCACACCACCGCTTTCCTTGGGGGAGATATCGGGCTTGACCTGAATTGAAAAGGCTGTCTCGTCTGAACTGCTCTATACCATGTCGTGTTTAGTATCATACCCTTTCAGCTACGGGTGGTCTAATACTGCGGTAAGAGCCCGACGAATTTCTATTGTGCTGGCTTTTAGCACGGATTGGTAATGTAGCATCTCCTATGCGCACTTGAGACTTAATAGACTCTGGNNNGGGGGGTGTTTTCCCTCTCGAATGGTATAGTAGCGTGCTGGCGGCGGCCCCGATATCAAACCATTAGCGGCCCGAAGGAACAATAACTTTACCGAGGGCACCCGGGACATAATACATCATCAAGTTATAGTACGATACCCGCTTGGAATCGTCCATCACGTGAGCCCCATTTCCTCGGATATTGTGTCGCACCGATACTACGTCGGTGTGAGCAACACCTACCTACACCAATCGGTGAAAGACTTTCCGTCAATGTCAGGCCAGACATTGGAATATGCCTTGCGCGTTTATTTTTTTATTTTTTTGCCCTTCGTCCAGATACGGATCGAGTGATCTAGGAGTAAGGGGACGGGAAAGTGGGGTCATTGGCCGGCGGGGGGGGGCAAGGGAATTTGGGAAGTTGGGCTTCAAATCCTGGAGGATACTGGGTTTGGGGGCTTGAAATGGTAGTGGAACTATGATACTTGGATCATTTTGGCTGATATTGATCAAAGAGTGGAAGAACTAGTGCATGCGTTGGCTCAATCTTTGGCCTGCTCTGGTACTGGGCTCTGAGGGGTTTGTGAAATATCTTGCTGGGAAATTGGCCTTTCGAGCCTGGAAACTCATCCACGGATAAAGCCGTCGAAAAGTGATATGTTTCTCTTTTGTGTTGTAGTATAACTAGCTCCGTCTAAGGCAGGATGGGGCATTTTTCTACTTTCATCGAACCGTCGTGGCCTTCAGGTATCACGATGGTACTTGTAATCCACCTTTGGGCCCGGAAGGAAGCATTGGGAGCTGTGGGGCTTTAGCTCGGGAGGTCCCCCCAGATGGTGGCTAATTCCTCTTGAAGGGGCTCTTGCAGTCTGTAGTGCTTCAACAATACAGGCACTTTGCTCGTGGTGTTGCACAGATGTTGGCTGAACCTCCGCATTTAAGGCGATGTGGCAAATGCCACATCGGAAGACAGAGGTATTGGCGTACCTTCATTCTCAACGAATGACATTGGCTAAACATGGTGGGAGCTTAAGGTGGACGCTTGAGGTCAGCTATCAGCTAGAGAGTGGGGCCCAGTTTAATAAACCGTGGGCTCGATTTAGAAGCACAATTTGACCGATTTCAAGTCATGGTTTCGTCCAAGGGGCGTTCACTAGCGGAAATTGTAGCGCTTGACATTATGTCGTGGTTACGCAACACGATAATACTATCCCAAGTACTTCCATGATACCGGTATGCTTGTAGGAATCTGGAGCAACTCACATCAAAACACGTGCCAATCGACGTCTATATGAAGGCTCTATACTTCCTCCGCCAGAGCTGCCCTACCAGTATCACCAACCGCTCACCGCCACCATTCAATCACCTAGATATCCAAACTGCACGTACACAAACACCAATACCCAATCCGGAAATGTCGACAGACCTTGACCTCCCCCTGGTGGTCCTAACCGGCGCCTCAGGCTTCCTTGGAAGCCAAACGGTGGACTATCTCCTGAAGCAAAACTACCGCATCCTTGCTCCCGTACGCAGTGTTTCCCGTCTCTCGTACCAAAAGGCACGCTACGCAAACACCCCCTACGCCTCACGCATCCAATACGTTGAAGTTCCCGATCAATCTGTCCCCTCTTCCTTTGACAATATCCTCGCTGGCGCCGAGGCAATAATTCACAATGCAACCGTCGACCCGCTGCTTCCCGCCGTCGGCGCCGAGGTGCCCGAGAAGCTAATCAGACCCGTGGTTGATATGGCTAGCGCGATATTCCTGGCGGCTCTGGAGGTGCCGGGTATTAAGCGGTTTGTCTACGTGGGTTCTTCAGTCTCGGTGGTTAACGGGGAGATCCTTGACGGGAAGAAGTTTACGGAGGAGGATTGGACTGAGGTTACGTTTGAGGATGCAGTTCGGGCTGGGGATAGATGGGTGGCCTACATCGCTGCTAAGACGGCGGCCGAGAAGAAGATTTGGGAGTTGACGGAGGAGAGGAAGCCAGAGTTTGATGTCGTGGTTTTGAATCCGCCTGGTCCGAATAACTTAATTCACTCTGATTTCGTGGTGTGAGAGCGCTAATATGGTGGCAGAGATTATCGGCAAAAGCTTGCATGAAGTGAAGGAGGCCAAGGGTGTTAGTGGACTTGGAACGGAAGGCCTCAAGAGCCTTATTGACGGAAAAGAGGCCACAGGAATCAACCCTGCATCATACGGAAACTTCATGCATGCCCCCCAGTTTTCTCCGAGTGATCACACATGACTAACAAATGCCCTAGCAACGTCGTCAACGTCGCCAGAGCCTTGCACGCAGCCATCTCTGTCCCGCTCGAACACACCGGAAGAGTGCATCGTTACTTAATTGCTGATGGCACTTGGTCATCTCACGCTGTTATACCTGCCTTGTTGAAGCGTTATCCCCAGTTGGAGGGGCGTCTACCCACCCCGGACCCCACAAAAATCAATGAGATGGAGAGGCAAAGGGCGTTCGATACATCAAAGGCGAAGAAAGAGCTTGGGTTAGCGTTGGACACGACGTGGGAACAGACCATTGTCGAGGAGTTTTTTGGGGACTGCTTGGCTTTTTTGGAAGGGAAATATGTCAATTAGTCTTTCGGAGGGTTGCTGGAGGGCTCTTAGTTTACGGGGACGAGCAGGGATGGGATTAGCAGTGACACTCCTCGTTTGAATTGATTGTGGTCCTCGAGATGGTGCTAGCGCCCGTTGACGGAATCAGCTTTACGGACTTTACACGTGGGATAACGGAACCGTATACACTTTGGGAAATTGGTAGAAATTTACAAGCAGGCCAAGCCTAGTTGTAATACTGGAATGAGGGCGAGTAAGCTGAGTTTCGGAGGAATATGGTTCGCAATACTACCGCACGGGCGAAGGCCTAGCAGAAGTCTTATCGCTGGTAGGTCATGACATCCGAGGTGCTTACCACCGGGTTAGAAGCTCTGCGGAGGACTGCTCTTCACGGTCATGCTATAGACTTCGATAATAATATGATTCTGGAACATGCCCCCACTCCCGCTAGTTGTTGTGTGACATGAAGACTTTGTCTGCCACTTGACTAAGGCGATGAGATATGCCGAGCGGCTACAACACCGCTCTTCCACGGGTGTGCAAATTTAACGTATGTTATTGCGGGGCTTGGTCACACATCATGTAACAACGCTCGAACACATAGTATCAACGATTTTGAGAATGAACTTTTCTTTGTATTGCCAACTATGAAATCCCGAAGTACCTAAAATCCCGATATTAGCGCGCATCTCACCGGGCAAAGTTTAAAAATCAATTCAACACCCCAAATATTCTCAGAAAAGCCGGTTTACTCCCCCCCAACCCTACCGCCACCATCGCATCCGAGCCTCCCAATAACTGAAAGACCCATCCGCTTCGGTATAGATATAAGCCCTCTTAAACCTCGTATTCGCGTATCCCCTTATCAGCCGTCCTCCTCACCCCGATCTACCTTGAGCGGGACCCCCATGGCACCCGCAGTAGGGGGATGAGTCAAGCTAGGTAATGGAAAACGGAAGGGGAGAGGGCGGGTTGGATAACTCATTGAATGGATCGACTGTTGTCATCATAGCATGGGGTGTCGATTGGCTGGAAAGGAAGGAAGAGGTGTATTTACCGGGAGCCTGAGATATCTTAGGTAAGTTATGTTTGATGTCAAAAAGCAGG
>QFET01008469.1:0-31234 GCA_003316355.1 Tuber calosporum | reverse complement strand
TTTTTTGTTGGATCCGTGGTTTTGTTTGTACTAAGTATGGGAAAATCCTGGCATTCACCCTGAGGTATGGCCTAAAAACCCCAATAACATAAGAAACTTCACCTCCCCCATAAAAATAACAAATAACAATAGAAACACTATCATAAACATCAAGTCATCAGCCCCAGGGTGAAAATTCAAAATCAGGACCTCAGGTCCGAGTCTCTGGTAAACGGAAAAATTCCCAACCTAACTGGAAAGTTCAACCTATTCTGCATTACAAAGGAAACAAAACCCTTCATCAAGGCTTTCCCTTTTCTATGGCCTTTGTCTATCTTTCTTGATCTTATAGTTGACTACCAGCTAATACTACATTGCTAGTTCTCCTTATTTCCAAAACTCACCTTAGGTCCTTTGACTTGACTAAATAAATAAATAAATAAATAAATAAATAAATACCAATACCCCTGTAGCATGGACAAAAAACACCCTCCATCTAATGTATGGTCAGCACGTCTTGACAACGTACATGCCACACGAGGCAAACAATTGGACCGTGAATCCCGGAAACTTATGGGGGATGTTGAGGGATCGTGGTTTGCGGACGAGGCGGGTTAGCGATGGGCTTTGTGATAATTCATGGTGGGAAGGGAGGTCCACGCTGGTGCTTGTGTGACAGTACCTGTTAGCCACGAAGAGAATCCCGAGCATGGAACGGGCGGAATCGACTTTCCCGGAGGTGCTCGAGTAGGACTTGTTCTGCAATGGCCGACAGCGGGCCCAAGGGCCGTATTAGGGGTTTGCTTACGCTTATAGACCGTACTGTTGCTTAGTGTCAGGGAGGTACAATACTTTATAGCTATCCATGGGCGGTCCTTTTCCGTTTCTGGGGCCGCAAGAAACGTTATATGCTTCAAAACTGCTGAAACGGGCTTGCTCACACAGCCTTCCGTTTGGAGTAGGAAACGATTGGACAAACAGCAGATGATTCGGTGACTTCAGCCCAGGAATCACGTATAGCACAATTAATTAAGACTATCGGGTAGATATCACAGGATTAGGGATGAAACAGGGAAACGCCACAGCAATTGAAGCTGACAGCCCCGCAAACCCAAACCAGCCACAGCAATCACTCCGGCACCCCATGTTCCTCAAGGACCTTCCTCCCGTTGTCAAAAGCCCTCTTTGCCTTCTCCCTGTTCTCCTCGCTCTCAGACTCCGGTGCTGCCCCCTAAAGCTTTGTCAGAATAATTTTCGCAGACTGCTTCTGACTAAAAAAACAGACCATTGCTTCAGACAAGGCAAGGAGCGCCGCCTGCAATTGCTTCCGGACTGTCGGTGCCATCACGATAGTCTGTTCAAGGACTTGTTTCTATCAAAATAATGCGACCACAGGTAAACATCAGCCCATATGAGACCTCTGACGTTAGAAGAGACAACGAATAGGGAATGCCGAACCGGTTGGCGAAGCTCATACTCATCAGCACCTTCTAGCTCTAATTTTTCTACCGCAGCCCTCTGTTGTATAGTTTCTTCGTGATAGGATGATTCCTCCTTTATCAGACGGAGGACAGAGGAAGTCTTGATAGACAGCGAAGTTGGAGGTGGCATGATTGTGAATGTTTTTCTGGTTGGTGTGTTTTTTCTCTTACGGAGGTGTGATGGAAAAGTTGGTTGTGGTGACCAGTTTGGACATGTTAGGGTAACGGACGATTTGTTTGATGAGGTAAAATGGGGTAGGGTCCAAAAGGTGATGCGCCATAAATTACAAAAAATCCAACATGGGTGCCGAATATGGGAAAATTGGTCGACTGCACTAACGCAACAAAATTATGTGCATTGATGGAAGCAGTGATTCTTAGGGCTGCAGAGTACCAGTCGATGATTTTAAACGATATAGTCATTTAGGCCAATGAAAGCTTATCCCTTCGTCTGTTCCCGAATTTCACTCACTTTTAGCTTGGCACTAACAAGAGGATCGGCAATTGCTAATACATAACCAGAAAAGCTGGATCTGCATATTTAAGTGCAGGAAACACAAATGAGAAAAGAAACATAAAAAGGGGAGAGAAAGATTTTTTTTTTTTTTGAAAACCCAAACTTTCCTCTTCCTTCCCAAACTTTCCCACTGACCTTGCGGCTAAAACAGATACAAGTATGATATAAGGAAACGAGCAGTGGTCAACATAGATCCCTCCCCAATTTTAGTGGATAAACTGTCAACTGCACAAAGAGCACCACGATCGGGACCCTCCTCCCCGAGAACCTCCTTGAGAATTTATTCCCTTGCTCGCCTCCTCCCCTCCCCACCTCCAAGCGGTTTCTTAACCACAATTTCCGACAGTCCAACTTTCCCAGTATCATTTTATGGGGAAAAAAAAGAAAGAAAGAAAGAAAGAAAGTAGAAAAAGTACAGTCACATCTTGCTATCCCGGATGGCCAAAATCTGAAGAATCTGTCAGGCACAGCAAGGGCTCCGAAACCAGCAGTGAAGCTTTGGTGGAGAGGAATTCAGAGTTGAGAGAGATTGGTACATGACAGCGAGGTATGACGGGAACTCTCGACATAGCTTAATCAATTGAATGATAGTAAGTAAAGCAAAAATCCCTACAAAGTGAGACCGGATATCCAGAAAGCTGACAATAGTTACATACAAAAAGGGAACATTGTATTCTCCCTTTGGACCACTTTGAGCTGAGGCAAAGGCTTCGTACTAGGAGGATCTACAAGGGAATTTTGCAAGAAAGCTGCATAAAACATAGTACGGTTGTGTGTTTTTGATTCAGTTTCGGATAAGCTTGTGAGTAACTGGATCCTTCCACATCGGTGGTAATTTTATAGATTTGGTAAGATAACCTTTTGCATGACTCAGGGAATTGTTTCCTCATGGGGTAGTTCCACGGCAGTTAGAACCATATGGGGGTGGAAGAGGAGGTACTTCAAAGACATGCAATTACTGAACTCGATTAGGATTAAGTTGACTAAAGCCCTCCTGAACTAGGTCCCAGGCAAGTCGTTTCCTAAATCTCGTATGCGATGCCCAGCAGGAGGTGGTTTGACATTGGGTTTAGATTTGTTGATGTGCAATAAGAAATGAGTTGATGACAGTGGTGTCGAGGAGCCAAAAGAATATTGGCATCCATGTTCGGAGAATGCGGAGTTGTGTAGAATAATAACTATGTCGCTGGTCTATGATATCCACCCCTCCCATGTGTATATTGTAATCAACTGTGGCAGTTGGAAGTGCAAATTCTGGTACTGGTAATTCCCCCCATATCTTATCTATTATATTACGGTATGCGTTTTGGGTTCTGGGTCGGTGTGGGCCGTGGCGTCCTCGTATAGTATACTTTTGAGGTTCCAGACGCATATCATCCTCGGTTTTAAGTAATTGTACAAGAGTTTTATCTTGCCAAATGATTGCCAAAGCCTCACGAATATCATGGATATACCCTGATACTGTACCCCAGGGTAAGAGTGCATTTCTCTTATTAATCTTTAATATGCTAGGATATTCCACTGAGTTTGCCCTTACAGTCCTACAAGCAGCAATTGGGTAATTCCTAAGAACTTGAAATAAAGGAATATTTGAACAATAATTATCACAAAAAAGAAGGAAACGATAGTGATTATAGGGTAACTGTATAGCCAGATGGAATACTGCTTGTGATGTGGAACTTAATTGCAAGCTATCTTGTCTTGGGTATGGCAAATCCTGAACAGAAAATTGGTCAACTAGTGATGTATATATAAATGAATATGTATAACCATGCTCACATAGGTCTAGAATCTTATAGGCTTGAGGGATAGGTTTATTAGGCATTCATACAGTATGTACTGAACGACTTACAAACCTTACCATCATTTCGTCTATGGCCACTGGAGTAGTTGGAGTACAATACCACTGAAAGCGGTATTGTAAATTTGAAGATAATGGCTCCAGCTTTTGAAACCAGTGAAATCAAGGCAGATTTTGAACTGGGGGTGCTAGGTGGAAGAATGGCTTAAGCTGGTCAAAGCCTACTCGGGTCATATATTGTGAAATTCTATTTCATATTTTAGCTATTTATAAACTATTTACAAAAAAAAACAAAAAGAAATCTCCATCTTGTAAAGAAATATAGGAGCAAATACTTATGCAATAGAGCAAGTCCATCCTTTTACCAATTATCCAACACGGAGCTTGACTGGTAAATACCCATTTAAAATATCAAACCAAAAAAATTCATCACCTCCTCTTCCTTTACTGCATACCAACTCCAAGAATGGTCCCTGCCAGTACCTTTTTCAAGGGGGTACTGATTCGTATTACATACCACACTCTTAATAGTTTCTGAATCGAAAAACAAGGTAAAAAATTCAATTGGACCAAAGGGTCGAGGATTGAGATTACGAATAGGGTCATATCAGCCAGACAGGGATCGAGGTAAGTGGAGAATACAATTATTGCATAGAACAGAATTCTCAAATGGTTGGAATGCTGGTATCGGTGGAAGATTAAGCTGTTGTTGAAGCTCACGCAGATCTGGGTTAGCAGCCTCATCGTCGTCTGCGATGTATTCAATTTTAAAATGTCAGCAATCTCCTATTCTCCTAATTGATGACCTCCCCCTTCAAACCCAATCTCTCCCTCAATGCTCTCATTTCCATCTTGATCATTTCCCTCGTTTCTGTTGTTTTCATAATTCATTTTGCTCCTTCAAACTTGCTAGTATTCACCCAGCTCTTGATACTCAACTACCTGACAGTCGTGTCTTTTTAATCTTAACCGATTCCACAGATCCGGCATATGTTATATCATCATGATTGTTGCTAACTTAACACTTTCTAATTACTGCTGTATTTATCTCCTCCGCCACCCCAGAACCAACCTTTAGTGTCAAAGCTTGAAAACGATTTAAGGAATAGAGGCTGATGAAGGAGAAAAAAAGAAAAAAAAAAATTATTTAAAATTAGAAGTCGGTATTTTATTGAAGAAGAATAGCTAGGATTTCATTATACCCAGAAGATATATCCAAGTCTTTTGTGGAAGCCGGATAAAGCACTATCTCCTAGACTGGTGAGAGTTGAAAATTTCATACCCCTTGGATTAGTGTCTTAAACACCTTTTAAGACATGATTAGTCAGGAATATAGACACATCAGGAGAGGAAGAGGCACAAGAATATTCCGAGAGTAGCTTAAACAAATCAATAAACAAAGTGGATCAGATCGCCACTGATTCTTGTTTCAAAGAATATCCTATCAGTTTCACTGATTCTAGCCATCAAAATGTCTGGTGTTGAAGTAAAGCGGAATAAAACCATATGTGGTCCTCCAACATTAATGAATAAAGTCAAACGTTGGACCAATTCTGATGCTGTTGGCTCTTCTTCAGATGAGAACAGTATCCCTAATAGATACTATACCATGGCGCCAGATATGCCGGAGACTTTCCTTCCTTTGTAACAGACATTCAGCCTACATGAGCCCGCATCTCCCTTTTTAAGTCAACCTTCCTAACACCTCTCGATTTGTTTCAAGAGTTCTGGGATAGTGAAGAATTGGGGCTTTGGGTAAAAAGTACATATCAATAGGCAGCAAAGATGCATGGACCGAAAGGTCTACTATTACTCAACCATGTATGGGGTTGGAAGACAGTTACAGCCACTGATATGAAAAGGTTTATTGCCTAAGTGATCTTGATGGAGCTATATGGATGCAAGAGCTTAGTAGAATTTTGGCAAAGGTGTTCGAGCATGGGAAGAAAGGGAATATAAGATAGTGTAACACTACTACAGATCTGTTTGTATAGCTTACCGAATCCCAGCTCAGCCAGGGGCCTCAAGGGGCCATGGCGAGGAATGGTATCATTTATCTGCAAAAGTTGCATGAGAACCAGAGGTACTTTAAATAGGAAAATAGTTAGGTATCAAGTTAGGTAACGTAATCCTCAACCACAGTTACGCAGGATAACCTGCTACCACAGTTGGACAGGGTAACTGGCAAAGCTCTGTAACTAGAGGCATATATGAAAACTTAGTAAGCAGCCTAAGGCCCGTCAGGCATGCTACCTTCATGTAACCAGTGGTTTCATAATGCTGGAATCCAGTGTAAACAATAAATTAGTTATGCGGGATGGTCCGGTGACATAAGTGAAGGTTAAGTGGACGCCTGAATGGATTCAGGCCATAAAGTAATCAAGTTACCCTACCTCAGGGATCATGGATAGGAGCGCAAAGGTCAAGTTACCCTACCTTCAACCTTACATCAAACGCGAAAAGTAATTAAAGCTGCTAGGGAATGATTTGGAGCCGGTTGTTAAACTGCCATTGAGATAGGTGGCAAAGGGTGACCGTTAGTAAAAGCCTAACAAAACTAAGCTGCTTGCGGTGGTCATGTAACAACTTATATGTCACCATGGTCCAACAGAAAAATCATGTTGGTAGGGTATAAAAGAGGGTAGGCGATGGCCGAACCTGGTTAGTGGTCAGTATTCACACCAGATAGCGCCCCAATGTTACTCTAAGTACTTAATAAGCCTATGGGAGGTGTGGGAGCACCAAGAGAACGTCATCTGGAAGTCGGGGACAAGCGGTAGTTTGTCCCGATAATCCTATACTGTAGAACAGCATATAGCCTAGGACCAATACCATTACTGAGGGAAGTTACTGGAGTCGGAGGGCATTCCGTCTTCTCATGGTTGAGGTGGTTAACGAACTATTGGTTATGGGTAGAGCCTATTTAGCCAATACAGTAGTTGCATGCAAAGGGAGAGCTAAGTTGTTACTAGAATAGCAGGTGATTAGCTAAATAGACCAGGTTAACTACAACGCTTGTATAGACGGAATTGCCCCAGGTCAACTGAGTCTTAACTGAGATAACATGTCACATGTCAACTTGACAGTAGGCCACTGACAAGACTTCGATCCGAAAGGTGTTTCTCTACTGCAGAAATAATTGAGAGGCATTGCAGAAAACCAATCAGATTGGTGGACTCTCCTTATCTCAGCGATCTGAAGACTTCTGAAGCTTACCTTGAGGAAGTCTGGGATTGATAAACCCTGAGTGGAGATGGGTGCTTATTTATAGTCAGAGTAGGAATGGTTGTCGATGGCCTTTATAATTCTACTTAAATAAACACAATCGAAACTGTACTCTGATAACGAATGATCCTCACAGCAGAAGAACTTGAATTGCGGGTAGCTTCGGCTTAACCATATTAAGTTTTAATATTTTTATTCAATTATAAATATCTTTACTTTTCTTGAACTTTACTTTTAGTCTATGGTGCTGTTACAACCTTGGGATGCATCTTCCTATAGGGTGCCCCCATTACAATATATCATGAAGATCTTAGCTTAAATCTCAAATGAGAATTGTCGCTCCTTGAGAACCCTTTCGTTAAATTGACGAGAGCTGGTATCCTTGTCCGGAATATGTAGCCAAGGGTGGAACGTACTAGGATCGAAATGTCTCTTTCACACTCGCAACCAAGTGCTGCAACCTATTCTGGACCTCTTATGGACGACGATGTTATCACAGACCTTCGAGCATTGGGGTGGGAATCGGTTAATTAGATGACTGAAACTGCACCTACTGAGGTTCCTGAGGTATGTCAGATGATGATGGTCCCCCATCCTATGACACTCATAACATCGATCACACACAACCCAGTAGTAGTGGTAACTGAGTCAATCCATGGAAGGGTTACTTATGAATGTTTTACACATGAAGTCTTTTTGGAATACATTTTCCATGAAGTCGGCCGAAGATTCGAAGATGGACAGTCCCAACTCGTATGCTTTGTTGAAGAAAAGCAAGTGCATTGTTAAGAGAATATGGTCAACATGGCTATGGACGGGGTTATAAAGGTACAGACTGCCTACCGCGAGCAAGGCATCACAGTGCAAGAGCTGAAGGGCTGGTTAGAGGCTCGTGAGTGGGCTGTGAAGGAAGGAGTCAGGATTGACTCCGAAAATGATTTGATCATGGATCAAGCTCCACCCCTTCCCTTGGTACATAGAAGACCAATTTAGGGTTACGATACATTTTGTACAACTAATGGCAGACCTAGACTGGAACCAATATCTTACGCCAGCCACAAGGGAAGCTTTGGGCCTTGGAAGAACTCTTGGTTCAACGCTTGTATCCCTGTTTGCTCTAGCAGTTGAAGAACATCTGGCAAGCCTATCTCTGAGCCCCTCTGGTATAGTACAGAGGTTATCCCGACTGGCAGGAGCAATAAAGGAGAAAAGATCTGCAAAACGAAAAATATCAAGTGTAGCTACTACACTTCCAGGAGTAACAACTACCGCTATGCTTGTAATAGAAGCTGAACGACCAATTGCAGTAGCCGAGGCCACTCTTTTGCCAGCCATACTACAAATTCCAGTACTGCTTTTCCACCAAACAGTACTACCGGCTCCCGCAAAGCCAACTGGCAACGCTGGGAGGATAGGGTTTCCTGAGGCAGCGGCGTAGTCTGCTCAGGCTTATTGTTCCCCTGCTTGTAAGATCAAGGGAGGACCTACTAGGCATGTTTTCCACTACGAGGCCACCTGTATAAAGGGCCCTTTTGAAGTGCTAAAACATCCACCCACAGGTCCGAAGTTGAAAAAGACCCATTGTTGTTACTGTAGTTTGGAAGACCATACAATTGTTGGAGCTTGTCACAGCTTCCAAGATTGAGTTCAGAGGGGCGTGGACAAGGTTTTTGCAGCTAGAGAACCCCCTGCCCCACCGTCTCCAGGTCAAGCACTCTCCGTTAGGCACATGGGTACAAGGTACTGGAATCCAACACTAAATTAATACGAAAATTGGGCTGAGATACTACTCATGCCCCTCCAGCCCCCTTGTTGGGCCCCCGCAGATCACCTGTGTCGCTTGTGGCAAAAGTCTCCCCTTACTAAAAAACCAAAAATTGGCACCCTCTTGAAACACTATTGACTTCGTCGCTACCCATCCAACCGGATACTATGCGCTGGGTCTATGAGGAGGGAGACTTGGACGACCTAATGAAACTGGGATCAAGTGCATAGGATCCATGTGCGCAGAGATACCGTCCATACCGGGCAGCCTTCGTTTGGAAAAGACAGAATGTGACGGGATACTCAGCACACAAATGAGAATATGAAGAGTGGGCTCCAGTAGAAACATGACATCCCACCCAAACCCTAAAAACATGACTATCATGGTCTACGAGCCTATCAGGACCGGTTGATAAGGAGAGGCAGAGCAATACGATACGATATTGGACCAATCATAAGGCTTAAGTCAACCTGAAAGCCATCTGCAAGATACTAGGAAAGCCTGTAGTATCTAGATAGGTCACTGACCAAGTTGGCCACTTGAACTTCTAAGAAACTATAGGTAAATTCTACGATGGACGACCTAAGTTTAAGCGGCAGAATGAGGAACGACACCTCCAACTGTGAAATGGTTCACACCATCAGGAAATAAAGGAGCTCTGACGTGTGGCTAAGCTAGGTGGGTAACAATATTCTCAGGGTCAAACGGATTTTGTAACAGGCGCTAGCCAGTGTGAACCGTTATATAATAGAGCCTAACTGGTAGCCTGCTATAACTTTGGTGTCTAAGGGAGACCTGCTGCGAGGCGAAGACAAGGGGAGTACAATAGAATGGTTTATAGAGTGAAGGAGAATAATAGGATCACCGTTCAACCAAGTGTATTCCCTGTCTAGGCATCTGTCGGAAGTCTGATGTCTCCTGCTAGCCAGGAGACTCCTCTTAAATATATGAAATCTTTCCAGCAAGAGCTGAGGCTCTGGAAACCCGCAGCCACTATCATTACTGGTAAGTGTACAGCTACGGGAATCCTTTGGCCCAGCCGGAGACCTGGAAAGCCTACAGCTTTCCCACAACACTGTCTCTATCATACCGCTGGTATACATGACCTGTTCCTTCCCTTGAAACTCCTAGTGCACAATCCTGCTGATCCTCCAAAGCATACAGTAATCAGGGCGCCGGAATCTAGAGATTCTGGTAGGGAAATCAAATACAAAAGAAATCAAATCAAATGAAAGTAATCTGACAAAGGAAAGGTGAACGAGAGTGGGAATAGAGGTACTGGAACATGTACACATGTCACATTCCCCAAATCTGAACAAAACTTGTCTTCTCCTAATGCCATAGGCCTCATCGCCGCTCTCCCAAGCCCAGAGCATAGAATCATCATCAGTGTTGCAACAACTATCATCTGAGCCTGTAGAATCGTATTCCTCATTGTTATAGGGCTGCCAGAAATAATTGGGTACTATGGTTCTGGGGCAAGGGATTGTGGAGATTTCCATAGGCTCCCAACAGGTTGTGACATAGTGGGAGGTGATCTTAGGCATCGGTTCTGTGCTGTGGTTTTCTTTCCAGTATTCCGCAATTATTTCCCATGAGTTCTCCAGGTTCTCGATAGGTTCCCTAGAGTTATCACTCCTTTCATACCCTTTCCACTGTACCAGGAACTCGACTCTGTTGTTCTGTAGGTGATAATCCAGTTTCTCCTCTTCTTCCCATTCTTCTGCATTGTTGATGAGTATAGGGGTCGGCCTATCGATCCTCCTGGATGCAAATCTATTGGGATCGTTCTCATGGTATTCTTTGAGGCATGAGATGTGAAAGTATGGCTTCTGGCACTGCATTCTCTTAGGCAATTCAAGCTTGTAGGTATCGCTACTAGAGTCATGCTCTAGGAGCTTAAAGGGTTCAAACCAGCGACGCTCTAGCTTCTTGGATCGTCCAGGGGTGGAGGTGTAAGGGCGTCCTCTTTCAAGAACTCTGGTGCCAATGTTGAATGGTCTTCGATAGGGGTTCCTCTTTTTATCTGGTTGCACAGTCTGCCGGAATGTGGCATGCTTTGTGGCCATATCAACTTCCATCCTGGTGGCTTCATGGGCATTCATGATCTGGTCCACTGCTGGTACTTTGCTGGTGGATCTGAGGACTGGATTGAAGAGCTTCCAAGGGCGTCCATAGAGTGCTTGGTATGGAGATATTCCTAAGGATTCATGGGGGGCGCCATTCATGGCTGCTGCTATCGCTTGGAGGGTATTGGACTAGTTGTTCTGTCTTTTGTTGATGAAATTTCTCATTATCTGTTTAAGGTTGCGAATCCGGCACTCTACCTGGCCATTGGGTTAATGGTGGTATTGAGTTGCCATCCAGACCTGGATTCCCATTGACTTCATCATCAGAGACCAGAACTTGGAGGTAAAGCAGGAGTCTTGGTCTAGTACTATGCTTTCGAGATGTCCATGAACATCAAATATCATCATCTGGAGCTTGCTGAATACTTTTTCGGAGGTGGCAGAGTGCTGAAGTGGTATAAGATGAGTGTAGGAGGTAAAGCGATCGATAATAACCATGATAGTTGTATGATTGTTTGATTTGTTGAAGGGGCCAGTGAAATCGATGGCAAGGATTGGTAGGCTTCGTCAGGTGCTGGTAGGGCTAGAGAACCACCTGCCAGATGTGTAGTGGGTTCCTTGTTGATCTGACATTGATTACAAGAGCGACAGTAGGCTATCAAGTCCTGGCGCATCTGAGGCCACCAGAAGAAACCAGCGGCATACTGGTAGGACTTGAGAGGTGAGAAATGTGCTAGGCTTTCATGAACTGTTTTAAGGATGAAATCCGGAAGGGATACTCCCCTTTCTAAGGGTCCCATAGGGATATAGATGTTAGAACAGCCATTGGTATTGTCAGCTATGAGGAGGCCATCCTGGATTGAATAGTGTAGTGTTTCAGTAGTCTCCAGGTCTCGCCGGAGAAGAGGGTTATTCTGGAGAGCTTCAATGACAGCAGGGCAGAATTTTCCCAAGAGGGATGAATGGAGGGTACCAAGAAAGGTCAGAGCTTTGTCAGTTTCTGTAGAATTCCAGAAAGCTTCAGGATCACTATAGAGGGGTCTAGAAGCTGGCGAAGCTGGTGAAGCCGGAGGTGGAGAGGCTGGAGTTAACATATCTGCAAGTCTGAGGTATTTATTTCCTGGTGAGGGTAGGGACATAGACCTATCGTGTGATGGAGGGGAACTACTATCCATTGAGGTATCTGATGCTGCTTTCGCTTTCTTTGCTTGCTTTCACTTTTCTGAGTCCTTTGGAAAATATCAATTGGCTTCCTTGCTCTCTCTGTGTGTAAGGCACTAGTCATCATAGCAGGCAGTCCAAGAGAGCACTGAACGGCTTCGTTCCTCACTAGTCTGGTGAAGGTTCAAGGTAGGTTTGTTTCCCCTAGAGTTGCCTGCCTGTATACTGATATCGTTGCTGCTAGAGCTATTCTTGCGCTTTTGGGAGCGAGTGACTGCATTGGCTTCTATCTCTGTGCTTGCTAGGTAGTCTGGTAAGGAGTGATAGATAGATTCGTGAGTAGTGAGGGATGGAGAGTGCGGTGTTTCTTCAATGGTTTCCATTTCGCTGTTGGAATCTTGGCTATAGTATGAGGAAGAAGTGTAGTTGGTTTGAATATGATTGCAGTTGTGGTTCTGTAGATCTGAATTTTCGGAGGTGGGGTCCTGTAGTATTATATATTCAGGCCCTGAATTGGTTTCATGGACTCAGGATAGGTAGTCTGCTAGATAATTCGAAACTCCAGGCATGTATTCTATTTTAAAATCGAAGCACCTAAGATGCATTATCCATCTCTGCTGCCGCTCACTGAGATTCTTCTGTGTCCTGAGCTTGGTAAGACTCTCATGGTCAGTACCTATTGTGAACTTTGTGTAGGACAACATGTGGGCGTAGGCTTCTACAGCCTCAACTATTGCAAGCGCTTCGTGTTTGTGGGTGGGGTAGTCACTCTGAGAGGCTGACAGTTTCCTGGAATGGAATGCTGCAGGTCTGGCTGTATCTCTGGTTGGTCCTGGGCCTATCCAAGCACCTCTGCCGGTATGAGATGCATCGGTGAATCGCCAGATTGGTTCTGGGTTGTTATAGACAATAGGTTTAAGAATTTGATGATTTTTCGCCGCCTTTTTTCACTGCTTGAAAGGCTGCTTCCTGCAAGTCTGTCCAGATCCATTCAGCATCGCCGGTAAGCTCTGTAAGTGGTGCAGTAATGGTGGCGATGTGTGGTAGGAACTGGGAGATATAATTAACCATCCCACTAAAGCGCTGAAGTTCCTTTCTGTTCTGAGGTCTTGTCCAGTCCTCAACGCTTCTGATCTTCTCTGGTGCTGGGTGAATGCCTTTATCGTCAATGAGGTGACCTGGTATATCAAGTTTTACTGCAAAGAAAACACAATTCTTTGGGTTGGCATATAGCTGCGCTTTTTCCAGCTTCTTACAACTAGCTTTGATATGCTTGATATGGTCTTGGTGTGTATCGCTATATATCAGGATATCGTCAATGTATACCCATATAAAGACTCCTAACTCTTCTGATAGTGTATCTTCCATGACTCTCATGAAAGTTCCAGGTGCATTTGTGTCTCATTGCAGCATTACTTTGCAGGCGAAGCCTCTAAAGGGTGTCTTGATAGTGTTGTACTTCTCATCCTCAGGCTCAACCCTGGTCTGAAAGTATGGATCACAGAGGTCTATCTTGCTTCAGATATTGGCTCTACCTACAGCGTTGAGTATGAGCTGCTGGTTAGGGATTGGTACTTCGTCCTTCTTAGTATTCTTATTCCTGTAGCGAAGGTCCACTAATGGTCTTAACCTGCCATCAGGTTTCCCTTGAATGAACATGTTGGTGCCTCCTGGAGTTTGTTATCAGTAGAGTATACCAGCCCTGATTTGCTTTTCAATCCATGCCTTGAATTTAGGGATCAATTTTTCAGGGGTCTTGTAGGTTGACATCTTGACATAAAGGTCTGGGTCCTTGATCATGATCTGGTGTTTAAAGCAGCGCAATGGTTGTAGGGTTTCAGGTATTTCTGTTACAAAAACGTGAGGGAACATCTTGAGGGAATCTGATATGTCTTCCTGTTTAGCCATCGCTGAGCGAGGCTGGGTGCTGTTCCCATTGCAGTTTACTCAGAGTTTGTAGTCAGGGAAGTAGTGCGTATTTTTCCGGCAGTCTATGACTGCTCCAAAGCATATGAGGTTATCCATACTGAGTAGGATATCATAATATGATACTGGAGCAACGCTCATGTGTACCTTGGGTACCTTCATGCTTCTAATTTCGATATCTGTAATACAGGTGTCATTGCTGCTTGATCTGGATCCTTTGACAGCTATTTTGAGCGTTGTAGGGGTCTTCTTATTGGTATAAGGGATATTGTTTGTTGTAATAAAGCGATTGCTGATTAGGGTACCGCCAATGGTTCCAGTGTCTTCTAGGACCCTGGTGGGTTTCTTGTTGACTAGTATTGTGAATTATAATGCTTGGAATGGCCTGGCCGCATCCTTGGGGTCGCCAACAGTAGTCCTATAAGTAATGATGGTATTCCTTCCATCCAACCCTGCTGTATCATCGTTTTCTTCTTCATAGTGCTCTTCCTCGCTATCTGGAGTGTCCTGAGTGACAGTGACATGATTGGACTTGATTTCCTTCTTTGGACAATCATTTGCCATATGTCCTGCTTCTCCACTGTAGTAACAGGCTTCTTCTCTCTTGCGTCGATCCATTTCCTGCTTGCTTGGCTTCTTATGCTTGAGAGGGGTCGATTTTCTTGCAGGAGCTTTGGCTTTTCCTGCATGCTTGTAGCTGGTTTGTTGTGGAGAGTTCTTTGCTATATTTGGCTTATTTCTTGAGGGCTGGAGGAGCTGCCGCTACTACCTTAGGCTCCTGTCTTGAACATTGTTGCATAATATCTCTCTGCCAGTTGGACAACTTGATTCCAGGTATCGGTATCTCTTATCTGTAGTTCCATATTTCTTATGATCCTGGGATCCATGGCATCCAAAAAGCGTTGTCTTTGTGCATAGTCTGATATTGAGTCTCTAGGCAGTGTTCCTCTTAGGTCTTCTAGTTCTCCAGCAATCTGGGAAATTCTCGCTGGCTTGCCTCCTGAGGACTGTTGTATCTTCTGCCATTAGAGGTACAGGTCATCTGTGTTGGTTCATGCTTCAAAAAGCTGTTTAAAATGATTCTTGAATTCAAGGAGGGAGGGTTGGTGGTCTTCAAACTCATCCATGAGGTTGAGGTAGGCACTATGTGCTCCTTTTTCTGTATAGGCGCCATAGTAGTCCACTTCATCCTCTGTGTCATCAAGGACATTATACTTGGATGAGTACTTCTTATCCTCCCTAAACCAGCTCTTGAGTTTGTCTGGTTGTAGATCTTGGCCTTCTCCACTTAACTTAGATGGTTGTGGAAGCTTGATCTTTGGTTTCCCAGGTTGGTCTGGAGCGTTAGCCATCGTCATAGATCTGGCGGAGGTGCTGGCAGGTGCCTGGGAGTTTCTGGTTCTTTCCCTTTTCCTTGAGGTACTGGTTGTGGTCTAGAGAGTCCTGGGAAGTCTGAGAATCCGCCAGGTAGTGTCTCACTTCTTGAGGGTACTGCAGAGTGTGGTAGGGTTCCAAAGACTGTCTCCAAGATGCTTCTGGTTCTTGGTCTCGATTCCTGAGCTGTCTCTGTTCTCTGGCTTTCCCTTTGGATGATTTGCTCTGCTGTAAAGTCCTCTTCTGAGTTTGAATCAAGGTCTCCTAGTTGTAGGAAACTTTGTCTAGGTATAGGCGTATCGTCACGTTCTCCATCTGGGTCTGTATCTGGGTTATTCCCAAGTCTGCTGGGAGGTCTGGATATCCTTCCAGACCTAGTGGTCTGACTTCTTCTGTCTGTAATGATGAATGTAGCACCTGAGCTGGGAGTCTCTCCCTGCCGCTCCTGCTTCTAACTAGTTATCAAGAAAAGGGAAGGGTGATCAATCCTATTCCCTGTTCTCAATCCTGAGAACCAGATATCACCTGCTGAGGCGAAAAAAATGTAACAGGCACTAGCCTGTGTGAACGGTTATACAATAGAGCCTCCGCGGTAGCCAACCTTCGCTTTGGTGTCTAAGGGAGACCTACTGAGAGGCGAAGACAAGGGGAGTACAATAGAATGGTTTATAGAGCAAAGGAGAACAATAGGATCGCCGTTCAACCAAGTGTATTCACTGTCTAGGCATTTGTCTGAAGTCTGATGTCTCCTGCTACCCAGGAGACCACTCTTAAATACATGAAATCTTTCCTGCAAGAGTAGAGGCTCTGGAAACCCGCAGCCACTATCATTACTGGTAAGTGTACAGCTACCGGAATCCTGTTGCCCTGCCGGAGTCCTGGAAAGCCTGGGGCTTTCCCACAACACTGCCTGTATCCTACTGCCGGTATACATGACCTGTTCCTTCCCTTGGAACTCCTGGGCACAATCCTGCCGATCCTCTAAAGCATACAGTAATCAGGGCACCGGAATCCAGAGATTCTGGTAGGGAAATCAATTACACAAGAAATCAAATCAAATGAAAGTAATCTGACCAAGGAAAGGCTAACGAGAGTGGGAATAGAGGTACCAGAACATGTACACATGTTACAGTTCTCGCACTTTGGCATGAAGGACGGAAACGCTTCGAAGTATATTAAATTATAGAAGTTAGAAGCAATCTGCGAACACTCTTATGCAGGATATAACTATCAAACTGCTTGTCTAGCTTTACACATCATCAAGCAATGGAAATGAAATCTTATCAATATCATAATTTTACTCGAAATCTTTACGCGCGAGCCTTCCTAGATATGCTCTGTTTACGAAGCAACATTATAAGCCTAGTCAGATTCCCTTGCCCCTAGAATCGACTACCCTTAATGGTCTATTAATATTTCTCCTTGTCACCAAGGCTCAATATATGACTTGCCGTCATCTGAAAGTCATACCTCTGGAATCATAAAATGCTCATACCTGATTCCATCGCACTCCAGAAGCTCCTCCTTAAGCCTCGCCCTTAAAACCATATCTGATTGTTCAAACGAATACTTGAAGAATCCCTCCCCGAGATTCAATTCTCTACACAACAGGAACCCTCCTGGTTCACAGACCCTTTATTGAAACCTACAGAATTGGGTTTCCTTGAAATCTACAAATATTAATACAGTCCCATATTTGTGTGGAAACCGCTGATTGACTACGATACTGAAGAGGAAGGAACCTGTACTTCATTCACAAAAACCCAGTCAACGTTCGTACCATCTGCCTGCGGATTGGGAAACCACTCAAACTGCTATTAAGCAATGTCATCACGATAATTGACTGTTCATATGGACAAGGCAATGTTTGATATTGATGAGGTTTTGTTGGTGGGAAGCGACTAGGGACCTGGACTGTAATGCAATCCTACTATTACTACTGACTTGAAGTTGGTTATTACTTAATTGGGTGTATACCTGATAAGCGCTACTATTTGGTTGTCCCTTCCTACTTGGTTATGAGTTCCTAACTGGTTATACTTTCCTTGTTTCACTTATCACTACCCCTCCTTGCTTCTACCCATTTGGGTATCGCTATCCTCCTGCTATACCTACTGGATTTGTATAGTAGTAGCGATCTCTTGTTCCTTCCTGTTTAGATTCCGTTACTTGTTTTGTTAGTTCTATCCTGTCATTTTAACCCTCTGTTTTCGGAATATGGTTACCATGGTATGCTACCTCTGTTAGTATGTTTGTTGGACAGGATGGTTGCGCTTTTGTTTAGTTTTCATAGATACAATCTTTTGTATTATAAGAGCCTGCAATCCCTTAAGGATTCGGACTCTCAAGCCTCATTGGACTATGATCTTTCATACTACAAGTTGAATAGTCACTCAATTAGTTCCATACCTTTTACCTTGTCTATAGAAGACCTATCTAACTACGCTTCTCCCCCTATCCTTATAGTATCTTCAGAGTCCCTTTGGGATTCTCGAGATACTTGGGAGTAGGTTACATGGACACTCCAGATCACTGTAGCCTCTCCACCACCTCTCATAGCCTAGTGGAGTGAGAAAGTCACCTCTCGACATCTGTTCAAGTACCCCTATACCTCATGATGCCAGAAACCCTGCATTGGAAAAATTGCCACAATGTATTGGACTAGCAATGTGCAATTTTGACTGAACCTTGTATGAATCAGTTGACAATACTCATCTGGCCTACAATGAACTGTCTATTCAAGTTCAGGTGAAGGAAGACCACCTTCAGCACCATGCTAACTGTATCGCACGTGGAAAATAAATCATGGGAGAAGAGTAAAAATAGGTCAAAAATGGGTTACAAATGCTGACGGCCGAGACGCTCACTATGCAAACAGCAACTACTAAGAAGCTGGAGGCCAAGTTACGAGATCAAGAACAATGGGCTGAGTACCACGAAGCAGTAAGTACTCAACTTCACGCTAATATCAGTGGAACAGGGCAGGAATCTCTTGACTAAGATCGCCAATTGGAAGAAGCCCTAGCCCGCCAAAGAGACAAACTTCTGTAAATGCAGGTCACGGCCCAGGAAGAACATGACCAGACCAGAAGGGAGTTAAGGGAACTGCACCAATGATTAGAAGAAGAAGATATTCAGAGAGAAGTCAATTTCAAAAGGCAGAATACAGCATCACACTAAATGAGTCGTAAGTTTGCGCGATTAAGTGAGAGAGTAATGCAACTACAACTTGCCAGACACCCACTTAGTGTTTGGAAAACAGTGGAACCACAGCCAGTGGAATATCTGGGGTTGGAAAAACGGACCACAGCTGATGGAAGGGAAGAATTCGGATTCATTCCCTCTCCAGACTAGGGTAAGGGAGTGGATTGTGGAGAGATTAATAATAAAGGTGGGAAAGGACCACTACCGCCTCCACCAGCGAATGGATGTGATCCGGACGTTGATGACCTTGCCTCGGCAGAAGGAGTTGGCTACTCTAAAACTGGGGTAGAGCCAGCACTAAGACACTTGCCTGGACGAAAGTTCGAATCCGAGGCAGACACATTGGTGCACTGACCATGGCAAGTATTAGCCTGTATACACAGACTGCAGGCGGATCCCTTTTCAAGTTTGAGAATAAGCCTACTCAGAATGTGCGAGTATAGTTACTAAACTGCATGGACTACTTTGGGAGAAACTCATAGCAATGGGAAGATGATGAAGAACACATCAAGTATGCATTAGGACGAAATGAAGGAACCGAGGTGGCCCCTTTCGCAATAACATACAGGAAGAAAATGACTTGGTATCTCGGATTCTCAAAACATGAGGGTAATAATTTGTGGATGACTTTCTGGGCTGTAGTTACAGAATGATTCTCAGTACTGCATTAGGCGCAAATAGCCTTAGCCGAGATGGAGAGGTCAGGTACACAAGGCACATAGACAAGTATCTCGTTACCATGGAACTCTACAACATCAAGGCAGAAGTATGCAGTATCATTTAGAGAACCATAATTCAGTGACAACTTCCTATTGAAGCTATGTGTAGGCTATCACATGAAAATCATGACTTGGATTGCGAATGGATCAAGGCAGTTCGCCAGGTTACCAAGGCAAAGAATCATGCAAGGAACAACAAGGTCTATTTAGAAAAAACAACCTGTGTAAAACTGACTCCCAGAAGAGAAAACGTAAGGAGGAATCCAAGTCCAGCAATACCACAGCTGGAAATTAAAAGAGAAAAACCTATATGGCAGCTGAAAAGGCTGCCTACAAATTGAAAAAACAAGTGGAAAAAAGGAAAAAAGCCCCCGCTGAAGGAAAGGTTGTGTATAAGCATTGGGTGGAAGCTCATGAAGGAATCTCTAAAGACGAAATTGTAGAGCGAAAGAACGCTAATCAATGCATGCATTGCACTTTGGCCAACCATACTTCGAAATTCTGTAGCAAATAGATGCAGGTATTGGTTATAGGACAGAAACTGGGGTTTTAAAACCTCAATATTGATGACCCCTGGCAACAACGGCCGCTAACAGGCTAATGACTCCCCGGGTAAACCAAGTCAACAAGCCCAGAATTTTGGAACTGGATGACATGGATGAAACCTAAAAAAAGGGGTTTTGAGCACTAGCAGCGACGGCTACGAGGTAATCAGTTACAGACCCCTTACCGAAACCAAAATTAACAAGGGGTCTCGACCTCTGCAAGGTCCTACCTGAAGGTAGTGTGCACTTCACTGTGCGAAACTTAAAGCCAAGCGAGAGACACGAAAGGCAATCCAGACCTAAAAGAGTAACGCCGACCTGTGAATAACAGCTGAGCAATAAACGATTAACTTAGAGGTTAGCTCATGGTAGTCTGGGACTAACTCCGGGAACCTAAAACTTAAAAAGAAGAAAGTTCAGTACACTATTTGGTGTGTGTCGGGTCTCTGTAGGGTAGACGGGCAATTAAACTAACATACTTATAAAGCCCCAAATCCTTTCGAGAGATTCAAGGAAGAGTGGCCGAATCAGGGCTGACCAGGGACTTCTAAATAATGACAGGAAGGAATGAGTCTAGCCTGGATCATGAGAAACCTTCTTGGAACGAATATATGTAACTGGTTGGCTGAACTAGAGAACAGTGGAACAAACGGAACAGGATTCCTGACCTCAAGACAAATGAAGTTGGAAGAGAAAGGGAAACTATGGCTACCTAGTTCACAAGCCAAATGGAGCGGGGTAAATCCGTCTCGAACCTGGACTCGGGCATTATGGACTAGATAGGCAGGATAGACTCATTTTGTAATCGATGAGATGCCTGATGAATCCCCTAAGTACAACCTAATGATACGAGTTCGGCTCGAGTTAGGCAGGGCAAATGGCAGGTGTATGGGAACCCTTCAGCAAGGGGTAAAGACCACTGGTAGTGGGCTGCACAGTATACCAAAGAGAAAGATTTTAGTTTGTCTGAGTAGGCTTCAAAGGCCGAAACTGAGCGGGCATGGTAACAAACAACCTAGTTACCACAACAACAAACATGTCATACAAGAGACACACACAAGCCTGAGTTGCCATAACAAAAGAAACAAAACAGAACTACTAGCCCAGCCTTATTATTCATGCCTAGAAGTCAGGGTTACTATTGAAACCAATAGACAATGGATCCAAATTCGTGTGTTATTCGACTCTGGGTCTAATATATTCCTAATTAACCAAGAACTGGTTAACACACATCACTTACCATACCATACATACACACATACCTTGGACATTAATACCTTTGAGAGAACAACAGCAGCAAATAGGGGAAAATACTATATATATCCTATCTTGTTAGAAACCAGGAGCTATACACACGTATCTTATGTTTCATAAGAAATTGCCAATGCTGGCAAGTATGACCTTATGATCACTTTTGGCTGATAGTATATAGAACATCCCAAAATGCACATTGAGAATACGCAAAAATGGATATTTAAAGATGAAAAATGTCAGAGTGATGTTAAAGATGAAGGCATATATAGACCTGACATTTAAATGGGACGACACCATGGCCAAGGACCTAGAGGCCCAGTATATCGGAAGAATCAAAGGAATATCTCATACAATACCAGATGCGACTGAGTTCATGCAAATACCTCTGGAATAGCACGAATTCAAAAGGGGTTTGGCAACAGAAACAGGAGCAAAAGTAGTGGGATGAAGAACCTTTGACCTCAAAATTCACATAATACCCTGCACAGTACATCCATGGGGCCAATGTATCCAATGTCTGGCCACCAGCTAGATTTGCCAGGCAAATACCAGAAGAAAATGCAGGATCACGGGAAAATCGCATAAAGCAAATCTGCTACAGGGGCACTAATTTTATTTATTTCTAAGCTGGACGGGTGAAATAGGCTTTTTCTGGATTACCGACAGTTAAATATACTCAGAGTGGCGAATAAATACCTGTTATACCTCATGAGCGCACTTCGACACCGGGTGGCTGGGGCCTAAATATTCACTAAACTCCAATTAAAAGATCGCTATCACTACCTGAGAATAAATGAAGGAGATGAGTAGAAAACTCCATTCTGAACCTGATACGGACACTTTGCATATAAAGTAATGCCATTCGGGCTGGTGAACGCACTGGCCACCTTTCAGGCAATGATGAACAAAATTCTGTGAGGATTTTTAGACTATGGGGTGGTGGTATACCTTAATGATATCCTGATTTACTCCAAAACGGAAATGGAATACATTGACTTGGTCGAGAAGGTCCTTTCTTGCTTGGAAGAATACGATCTAGTGGTATCAACCACCAAGTCTGATTTTCACGTCAAGATTGTGGAGTTTTAGGGTTATATTATTGCAATTGATGGAGTCACCATGAGTGAAAGAAATGTTGCAAGCATTAAGAATTGGAAGGCACCAAGGTCTGTGAAAGAGGTGCAAATATTAATTGGCTTTGCCAATTTTTACTGAAGTTTCATTACAGATTTCTCCAAAATCTGTAAACCAATCATTGAAACATTGAAGAGTGACCTCAGAAAGTTTAGCTGGGGGCTGGAACAAGATCGGACATTTGAGGAACTTAAACAAAGATTCATCTCTGCCTCAATACTATGTCATTTCTACATGGACAGGGAAACCATAGTGGAAACCGATGCTAGTGATTTTACTCTAGGATGCATCGTCTCAAAGTTTAAGGACAAAATACTACATCCATTGGCTTTCCACTTACCAAAACTTAGCCAGCAGAGCTAAATTATGAGATCCATGATAAGGAACTATTAGCGATTCTTGTAGCATTCAAAGAGTGGAAACATTACCTAGTCAGAACAGAAAAACCAGTGACTATTTATACTGATCATCAGAATCTACAGAATTTCCTTACTATCAAGGTATAGAATCCACGACAGATATGGTGGACTCAACAACTGGCGAACTACAATTCCATATTTGTCTATCAAGCAGGAAAACGAGGCAGAAAGCCTCATGCATTAAGCCAACACTCTGGAGTACCCTTAAATGGATGGAGCTGCACATAGAGAATAGTCCAATCTCAAGTCTTCACACTTCCAAATCACTCAGGTGCCGTTAAACAAACTAGACAGGGAAGAAAGATTAATTGACACAGAAACCCCAGGTTCCTTGCGGATAAAATTGTTATCCACAAAGGCATGAATGCCTATGGAATGATCCCGACTGGCAGCCGCACATGACCTGTATGCACTAGAGGATTTCATAATCCCAGCAATGGGTCAACGGCTGGGAGAGACTGGAATTGCAGTTGGATTACCAGTGGGAACATATCCCCCCCTGGTACCACGAAGTGGAATGAGAGTTAATAGATGAACGGTATTGACAGTGGAGTAATCAACGTTGACTATACCGGGCAAGTCAAAGGTATCATAATAAACCGTTGAAATCAAGATTGCCAGGTCGGCAAAGGCGACGGAATGGCACAAACGATCATTAACATACACATACCTGCGGCCATGGATGTGGATGGACTGTTTGACAGTACAAGAGGCAAAGGTGGATTTGGAAGTAGAGATGTATCATCAAGACGATCCACTGCAATAAAGACCTAGGTAGTTGTCACCTACTTCCAAGCGGACCACGCCGAAAATGAGTTTCTCGATGAAATACATCATCAAGTGAGACAAGACAAAGGGATACGTCTAATATCTAATGCTATAATGTTCAAGGTCGATAGTATGAAATATGAGCAGAGATTATTAAGGACCATTGAAGAGGCAGGCCAGAACAAGCAAGGCAGGCAGGAACGCAAGCAGGAATTGGAAAAGGTAACAAATAAGGGCAAACCACAACCGAGTCACTTTGTGGTAACAGAGGGGTTGATCAACTACAAGAATCGCCTATACATTCCAGAACAAGAACAGCTGCACACAACCAGAGCCAAAGGGTGCCATGACTCTAAGGTAGCCAGACATTTTGGTCTTGAAAAGACTTTGGAAATAGTTACCAGTGACCTTTACTCGAAAGACCTGATAGCGTGGATCAATGACTATGTACGGTCATGTGATAAAAGTCAACATATTAAATCTCCACATCATGTGCGGTTCGGTCTGCTACAACCCCTTGAAGTTCCGTTCGCTGCTTGGTCATCTATATCCACGGAACTAATCAAACAACTACTAGAGTCATGAGGAAGAGAACAATTATGTTGGTTATGGATTGGTTTACAAAGATGGCTCACTTTATAGGTCTAGAAAATAATACCACGGCTAAGGATATCACGAATGTATTCTTACTGGAATTCTGGAAGCTACATGGACATCCCGCCGAAATCATCTCCGACATGGATACAAAGTTCTTAGGAGAATTCTGAGAATCTTTATGCAAAAGCTTAAGGATTACAGGAAGGATGTGAACTACATACCACCGACAAATGGATGGACAAATAGAAACGACAACCAAGTGCTAGAAGGATATCTCAGGAACTTTGTTAATTATGATCAAACGGACCGGTACCAGCTGCTACCACTAGCCGAGCATTCCTACAACAATTCAGTAACAAATGTACATAGCATGTCACCATTCTATGTAAACTATGGATTCGATCCACAAACAGAATAGATGAAGGAACACGAAGCCCAAAATCCAGGCGCACAGAATTACACGCACTGGATGCAAATAATACACCAACAGGCAAGAGAAGCTTTGGACCAAACAGGGGAAAACATGAGCAAGTATTACAAGTGAAAGGCTAGGCAACAACTGGACATTGCAGTCGGGGACTTGGTTATGCTAAATGCCAAAAATATACGCACAAAGTGACCTTCTTAGAAGCTTAGCCCAAAGATGTATGGCCCTTTTAAAGTATTAGAAAAAAGGGGTAAACAAGGCTACAAACTAGAAATATCACAAGAAGGAAGATACATCCAATATTCCATGCAACATTACAGAAGCCAAATCGTACATCCAATCAGCCAGGAAGGGATCAGCCTCCCCACGAACTTGAGGAAATCAATTCAGATATCGAATGGGAGATCAAGAGAATAGTACAGAGTGAAATAATCTCTTACACCAGAAGGGTTCAGGGTCACAACCGATATATGCAGGAGTTACACTTTCTGGTGAATTGGACTGCTTGTTCTGTAGATAAAAATAATTGGGAACCACTACACCACTTTGAGCATGCACAGGAATTGGGGAGGCATTTCATAGGGAGAATCCAGATATGCAAAAATGGGCAGATGTTGAAAGACAAGGAAATGGTTATCCTAGCTTGGCCAAGGAAACACGGTAGGTTTTTTACCCAACTAAGTCAAGTTCAAAAAACGTACTTGTATTAGTGTTTTAGTTTTTATGTTTTTTTTAATTATTATGATAAGAGAGGGTAACCTGGGGAAAAAGGCGATTCGAGATGACTGCTCAGGGAAGGGAGCTCATGTTAGGTAAAAGGGTACAAAGTACTGGAATCCAGCACTGCATCCATACGAAAATTGGGCTCAGATTCTATTCATACTTCTCCGGCCCCCATGGTGGGCCCCTACGTCACCTGCTGCGCCTACGGCAAAAGGTGTCCCCTAAAGAGAAAGCTGAAAATTGGCGCCCCTCTTGTAACACCATATAGGTTGTCACCCTCCGTGAGATCTGGTACTTTCCGTAGGGTATATGAAGAGGGAGACTCGAAGGACCTAATCCAACTAGAATCAAGTGTATAGGATCCTTGTCTGCAGAGATACGGCCCATTACAGAGCGCTTTCGCAGGAATAGACTAACGGTAATGGGACGCTCTGCGCATAAATGTGAATTTGATGATTGAGCTCCAGAAGAAACATGAGAACCCACCCAGACTTCAATAACACGACTATCATGGTCTACGGGCCTATCTGCACAGGTTGATAAGGAGAAGCATAGCAATAAGATACAGTCTTGGATCAATCATAAGTCTTGAGTCATCCTGAATGCTATCTACAAGACACTAGGAAGGCTGGTAGTATCCAGATAGGTCACACAACAAGTTGGCCAATTAGACTTGTAAGAAACTATTGGTAAATTCCACAATGGAATACCTAAGTTTATGCAACAGAACGAGGAATGACAACTCCATCTGAGAAATGCTTCACACCATCAGTAGAGATAGGAGCTCTGACGTGTCGATAAGCTGCGCTGGTAAAAATATTCTCAAGCTCAAACTGTTGTTGCACTTAGGATGGAAGGAAGGAAACGGTTGGAAGCATATTATAATATAAAAGTTAGAAGTAGTCCGCCAACACTCAGACGCGTGATATAAATATCGAAGTGCCTTCTGCTCTTTCGACATCATTAAGCAATAGAGAAGACATCTTATCAATATCATAAGTTTTACTCTAAATCTTTACCTACAACACTTCCTAGACAATCTCCCTTCATGAAGCAAGATTATAAGCCTGGTCAGATTCACTTACCCTAAGAATTTACTACTGTTAACAATCTCCCTCCCGGAAGCCAGTGGACCTAGTTCTGAGGATCACATTAGCCATTCCAGTAATCCTTTGGGATTTTGTGGTTGAAACACGCGTGGAGGTAGTGGCCAACAACCACCAGGTGGTGGGTATGTCGGCTAAGGAGGAAAACTGGCTGATTCCGACTCCAGGTTTAGTAATGACGATTATTTTTCCTCCACCCCGGATCTCAACTGATTTCTTGGCAGACGAAAGTCCCTCCTGAATGAGGCCAAGAACCGGCAGTATGATGAGCTGTATCAAGCCTTTACCGACTACCTGTGGAAGTACAACAAGAGATCTCATACTGAGCAAAGAAAGCCTGTGAAGTTGTAGATTAAAGGGTTCAATCGAGAGCCCCATGACACACAGCTATTCATTCAAGATGCGGAAATTAGGTTTGACTACTATTGACACTGCAAGCTATAGGATATGCATAAGGTCAGCATAATTATTGTGCTTCTTAGAGGGGCTGCAAAGAAATGGTATAATAGCATTGATGTGCACATCAGCCTAGATACAGCTCGCAGGGCTGCAGCTACCATCAACCCAAGTAACGAGTTACTTCTTGGCCAGGTTTTCAGAAACACTTGGAATCAGGTTTCAGCAGTCAATCAGATCATAATCGCGCTCTTTGCGAATGGAATAGTCTGGTTATGAACCCCGGTAAGGTAGATCAGTTTGTTAATAAATTCTTTTGGTTAGCAAGTGAGTTGCATTATGATGTGATTAGTCAAAAAGAGAGAGCATGCATTGGTATGACTGCAAATTGACGACATACCTGGGGGCAGAAAACTCCACATCCCGAAGCATACATGGACGACATCAACCTTTTGCGCAATACAGTCCACCAACTAGAGGGTGTAGCATCTTTGAACTATACAGTTATTAAAGAAAAATATACTTCCCATGAAGGCAGCGATGAAAGGTCTTCTAGCACTAAGCGACAGCGAAAGAAGAAGCGATATTCTGGAAATCGCAATCCCAAAAGCCAATACGCAACAGCCAACCCCTCCTGGGTTAAGAAGTCAGAATATGAGGAGAAACACAGGAATATTCCTGTGACTCTGACTGACAAGCTCAGCCGGCCGAAACAATGCTCACATTGTGGAAATAAGGGTCACTTTTGGAGACTGTTTACCGCTCCACAACTAGTTGTACAGTCCATCAAACCAGCTCACAAGCAAACAGCTTCCAAAGTTGGGCATGGTACTTCAACTGTTGCAAAACATTGACACATAGAGGCCTCTCCTGTTGCGAAATAGGTTACGAACTCTGGGGATCACCTCCAATATTGGAGGTTTATACTGATGGTAACTAATAAGGTAAGCTATCACAACAAAATCCCTGAAACCAGAAAGCTGACTACTACTCTTCACAATTAAGCCAAGGGGAAAGTGTAGAAAGGAAGGGAAATTGGACTTAGTGAGTCCCCTCCTCCATGCAAGAAAAGTGTTGTTGATTCAGTCCTGCATGGCAGGATTGGGTCAGGGTTTTCTTTTGTATTGTGATTGCTAGGGTTTATTTCTTATTTCCTTTATTATTACTTTACTTGGGGAAGACCATTAGTGATGGTCTGGTTTTCATTAGTTTTGTTGCTTTTGTACATTAATCAGGCAGGACTTTATTAGTGTAACAGGCGCTAGCCTGTGTGAACGGTTATACAATAGAGCCTAAGCGGTAGCCTGCTATCGCTTTGGTGTCTAAGGGAGACCTGCTGAGAGGCGAAGACAAGGGGAGTACAATAGAATGGTTTATAGAGCGAAGGGGAACAATAGGATCGCCGTTCAACCAAGTGTATTCACTGTCTAGGCATCTGTCTGAAGTCTGATGTCTCCTGCTAGCCAGGAGACCACTCTTAAATACATGAAATCTTTCTTGCAAGAGCTGAGGCTCTGGAAACCCGCAGCCAATATCATTACCGGTGAGTGTACAGCTACCGGAATCCTGTGGCCCTGCCGGAGTCCTGAAAAGCCTAGGGCTTTCCCTCAACACTGCCTCTATCCTACCGCCGGTATACATGACCTGTTCCTTCCCTTGGAACTCCTGGGGCACAATCCTGCCGATCCTCCAAAGCATACAGTAATAAAGGCGCCGTAATCTAGATATTCCGGTAAGGAAATCAAATACAAAAGAAATCAAATCAAATGAATGTAATCTGACAAAGGAAAGGCTAAAGAGAGTTGGAATAGAGGTACCGGAACATGTACACATGTTACATTCCCCAAATCTGAACAAAACTTATCTTCTCCTAAGGCCATAGGCCTCATCGCCGCTCTCCCAAGGCCAGAGCATAGAAGCATCATCAGTGTTGAAGTAGCTATCATCTGAGCCTGCAGAATCATATTCTTTATCGTTATAGGGCTGCCAGAAATCGTTGGGTACTATAGTTCTGGGGCAAGGGATTGTAGAGACTTCCATAGGCTCCCAAGAGGTCCTGACATAGTGGGAGGTGATCTTAGGCATCGGTTCTGTGCTGTGGTTTTCTTTCTAATAATCAGCTATTATTTCCATTGAGTTCTCCAGGTTCTCGATAGGTTCCCTATAGTCATCTGTCCTTTCATACCCTTTCCAGTGTACCAGGAACTCGACTCTGTTGTTCTGTAGGCGATAATCCAGTATCTCCTCTGCTTCCCATTCTTCTGTATTGTTGATGAGTATAGGGGCCGGCCTATCCATCATCCTGGATGCAAATCTATTGGGATCATTCTCATGGTATTCCTTGAGGCATGAGGTGTGAAAGTATGGCTTCTGGTGCTCCATTCTCTTAGGCAATTCCAGCTTGTAGTTATCGCTACTAGAGTCATGCTCTAGGACCTTACAGGGTCCAAAACACCTAGGCTCTAGCTTCTTGGATCGTCCAGGGGCAGAGGTGTAAGGGCGTCCTCTTACAAGAACTCTGGTGCCAATGTTGAATGGTCTTCGATAGGGGTTCCTCTTTTTATCTGCTTGCACAGTCTACCGGAATGTGGCATGCTTTCTTGCCATATCAACTTCCATCCTGGTGGCTTCATGAGCATTCAAGATCTCGTCCACTGCTGGTACTTTGCTGGCGGATCTGAGGACAGGATTTTAGAGCTTCCAAGGGTGTCCATAGAGTGCTTGGTATAGAGATATTCCTAAGGATTCATGAGGTGCGCCATTCATGGCTGCTGCTATCGCTGGGAGGGCTTTGGACCAGTTGTTCTGTCTTTTGTTGATGAAGTTCCTCATCATTTGTTTAAGGGTGCGAATCCGGCGCTCTACCTGGCCATTGGTTTGGTGGTGGTATTGAGTTGCCATCCAGACCTGGATTCCCATTGACTTCATCATGTGAGACCAGAACTTAGAGGTAAAGCGGGAGTCTTGGTCCAGTACTATGCTCAGGGGATGTCCATCAACATCAAATATCGTCTTCTGGAGCTTGCTGAATACGTTTTTGGAGGTGGCAGAGTCCTGAGGTGGTATAAGATGAGTGTAGGAGGTAAAGCGATCGATAATAACCACGATGGTAGTATGATTATTTGATTTGTTGAAGGGGCCAGCGAAATCGATGGCGAGGGTTTGGTAGGCTTCGCCAGGTGCTGGCAGGGCTAGAGATCTACCTGCCGGAAGTGTGGTGGGTTCCTTGTTGATCTGACATTGATCACAAGAGCGGCAGTAGGCTACAAAGTCCTGGCGCATCTGAGGCCACCAGAAGAAACAAGCGGCGTACTTGTAGGACTTGTGGGCTGAGAAATGTCCTAGCCCTTCATGAACTGTTTCAAGGATGAAATCCCGAAGGGATACTCCCCTTTCTAAGGGCCCCATAGGGATATAGATGTTAGAATAGCCGTTGGTATTGTCAGCCATGAGGAGGCCATCCTGGATTGAATAGTGTAGCTTGTCAGTTGTCTCCAGGACTCGCCGGAAAAGAAGGTCATTCTGGAGAGCTAGAATGACAGCTGGGTGGAATTTTCCCATGAGGGATGAATGGAGGGTACCAAGAAAGGTCAGGGCCTTGTCAGTTTCTGTAGAATTTCAGAAAGCTTCAGGATCACTATAGAGGGGTCTAGAAGCTGGCGAAGCTGGTGAAGCCGGAGGTGGAGAGGCTGGAGTTAACATATCTGCAAGTCTGAGGTATTTGTTTCCTGGTGAGGGTAGGGACATAGAGCTATCGTTTGATAGAGGGGGGCTATTGTCCATTGAGGTATCTGATGTTGCTTTCGCTTTCTTTGCTTGCTTTCGCTTTTCAGGGTCTTTGGGGAAGTATCTATTGGCTTCTTTGCTGTCTCTGTGTGTATAGCACTGGTCACCATAGCAGGCAGTCCAAGAGAGCGCTGAATGGCTTCTTTCCTCTCTAGTCTGGTGAAGGTTCAAAGTAGCTTTGTCTCCCCAAGAGTAACCTGCCTGGATGCTGCTATCATTGCTGCCACCGCAATTCTTTCGCTTTTGGGAGCGAGTGACTGCATTGGCTGCTATTTCTTTGCTTGCTAGGTAGTTTGGGGAGGAGCGATAGATAGATTCGCGAGTAGTGAGGGATAGAGAGTGCTGTGTTTCTTCAATGGTTTCCATTTCGCGGTCCGAATCTAGGCTATAGTATGAGGAAGAAGTGTAGTTGGTTTTAATATGATTGGAGTTGTGGTTCTGGAGATCTGAATTTTCGGAGGTGGGGTCCTGTAGTATTATATCTTTAGGCCCTGAATTGGTCTCATGAACTCTGGATAGATAGTCTGCCAGCAAATTCGAAACTCCAGGCATGTATTCTATTTTAAAATCAAAGCGGCTAAGATGCCTTATCCATCTCTGCTGCCGCTCACTGAGATTCTTCGCTGTCATGAGCTTGGTAAGGCTCTCATGGTTGGTAACTATGGTGAACTTTGTGTGGGACAACAGGTGGGCGAAGGCTTGTACAGCCTCAACTATTGCAAGCGCATCCTGTTGGTGGGTGGGGTAGTTACTCTGAGAGGCTGACAGTTTCCTGGAATGGAATGCTGCCGGTCTGGCAGTATCTCTGGTTGGTCCTTGGCCTATCCAAGCACCACTGCCGGTAGGAGATGCATCTGT
>QFET01008466.1:0-13083 GCA_003316355.1 Tuber calosporum | reverse complement strand
AAGCGACAGGATGGAGCTAACAAAACAAGTAATGGAATCCAAACAGGAAGGAACAAGAGCTCGCTAGTACTATACAAATCCAGTAGGTATAGCAGCAGGATAGCAATACCCAAATAGGTAGAAGCAAGGAGGGGTAGTGATAAGCGAAACAAGGAAAGAATAACCAGTTAGGAAGTCATAACCAAGTAGGAAAGGACAACCAAATAGTAGCGCTTATCAGGTATAAACCCAAATAAGTAATAACCAACATCAAGTCAGTAGTAATAGTAGAAACATAGTAGGATTCCGTTACACTTCTACTAGGAATGCAAATAAACCAAACCGATGAAGGTATCAATCTGTGCCAGGAAAGATACATCAACGAGTTACTCGAATGATTTGACATAAAGGACGCCAAAACAATAGCAACTCCAATCGAAACAAAATTTCAACTGACAAAGGCCAAAGACGAAAACGATCGATGCAATCAAACGACCTATCAATCCTTAATTGGATCACTTATGTATGCAGAATTGCAACAGGACCTGATATTATGCACTCCGTCGCCTTTCTCAGTCAATTTTTATCCGACCCAACCAATACAAATTTTTCCGCTGCCAAAAGAGTCCTCCTGTACCTTAAAGGAACAACGACAAAAGGACTCAATTATGTCAAACATAACGACAAGCCTCCCCTACAGCTATATAGTGATAGCTCGTTCGCATCGAACATCGAAGATCGAAAATCGTTCACCGGGTTAATAGTACAAGTCTACGGAAACACGGTTATATGGAGATCGAAGAAACCGTCAATAGTTGCACTCTCCACAACCGAAGCCGAATACGTGGCCTTATGCTTCGCAGCACGACAAAGCGTTTGAATTAGCCCTGGACTGTTACACATGGGTATCGAAACGACACCCGTTATCTATTGCGACAGCACTGCAGCCATCAAGCTTACCGAAAATAGTGGAGTATTGGATTGAACGAAACACACCGATGTCACACATCACTATACACGAGAGTTACGGGAAGCAGGGAAGATTCAGATTGAAGGGGTAGGAACGGAGGAAAATTTAGCCGATATTTGTACGAAGGGTTTGACCAGGGTATTGTTTGAGGTTTTTTCAGTTATGTTAGGAATGGAATCGTAAGGGAAGTGTTGAAATGTACGTTTCCTTATCCTACTAATCATATGACTATGTCGGTCATATGACATAGTCATGTGATCTTCAGAAGTATGTAGTGGATTCTAGCATGTTCTGGGTATTTCTTAAAGTGTACTATTCGTGTAACCATAAAAGGGTATATAAAGGAGACAACCTGCCCTTCACTTAGGATAAGCACGCAACTCAGAATATATTTTATCTTGGTATAACTATACTGTGAGCTTTGACTACCAACTCTAATTACAAGAGCAAGTGTCATTCATCGCATATAATTTCACCACTCGCGTGGGCCGCGAGGGGTGGGCATGAAGGAGTAGTAAGACTGCTTTTAGAACGTAATGATGTCCACCCCACGACGCCGGATCATAATAACCAAACCCCGTTATCGTTGGCTATCTCTAAAGGACACGATGGAATTGCGAGCTTTCTGCAAGGACGGGCCAGTATCGATTCCAACAGAGCTGAACACGGTAGGCAGATATCCCTCCCACCATCTTCTCGGAATGAGGATGGGTATGTGGTGGAGATACAATTCGGGGGTGATGATCTTGGTGCTGGTGTCGCCGGCATTGGCGTCCGGCCTGCACCCCCGCTAGCTACTATACCCCCAACGAGCGGGGCGGGGTGTTGGACCTCCAGGACTCTGTTCCCAAGTCTGCAGGTGACCACCACTCCTCGACTTGACCGTTTTATCAGCCCCGTCAAGCCCCTTCCATCTGGTCCCGGAAGTACTGGCGCATTCGAAGGAAACCTCGGGCCCATCCTAACAACACTTGACCGACCCTCTCCTTCGCAGTCGGTCGGTATTGGGTCATCGCCTGTCTCACAATCATTTTTGTTTTTACCATTTACCACCTTTCTTCCCCGATACCACGCGTATTCCGATCCCGTAAATTATTACCGAGTACACAATTGGAGTAGGGCCGGGCTTTGTCGAACTAAACATAAATAGGCTTTGATAGCGGGCATTGTTTTTTTGTGTTTATCAGCAATTCGCTATCCATCTACTTTTCTTTTCGTGTCTTTCCTTTTTCCCCTTCCCCTTTTCCCCTCCTTAGGATTTTAGCTAGACTTTGTCCATCTCATCGTGTTTCTTCACCTTTACTCCTTCCGTCCGTTGGCAACACCTGTCTCATGTTATATGCGTAGTAGTGTTCAATATAGCGCACCACACCTAATTATATATCATAGAAGTCGTCGGCGAGCTCAGAGAAACCCCGCCCATACCCAACCAGCAGGCGTATCTTATCCCCGTAATTTTTCCCAATCCCACCGAGCAGTCACCGCCACCCGGTCCTTTTACCCGCTATTCCTTATACTATACTATGTTCCATACTAACCATTTCCGCCTCATGTCATGGGGAAGGGACCACAAACATGTGATATAAAACCCTAACCTTCTATTACAATATGTACAGTATGACAATATGTATTTGAAACGGACGAGTCCCCAAGGGCGCACTGCATACCGGTATGTCAACAGGAGGGAAAGGGGGGACCGGTGCGGCAATCTGCGGCGAGTACTGCCCGCACCAACATAGATAAAGCCGAGTATGATATCAAAGAAAGGGGGTGTGCGCTGCCAGCACCAGTTTTCACACTGAACCCCTAGAAGTAAAAATTAAAAAAAGGCAGAGCAACTCCCCTCTATGCTAGATTGTAATGTACCGTACTGCGCCGTACTGTACCGCCCATTTAACCAAATACCTCACATCATGAGCCCAAACTGCTAGACAATCCCATAATAAATTTATATTGACCAGACACCCCCGTATCGCAACCACCCCAAGCCCCACAGGCCCGACCTAAAGCACCGAGAAGAGAAAAAAAAAAACTCGGGCAGACGCGATATGCCTTACTCCGTCCGTCAGTATTCTCTCAGCGGGAGGTGAAGACGTGCATCTATCTATTCCCTCAATGTAGAAAAAAGTGTCTTTGTGATGAGTGTTTCCCCTGTTTTTCCCCTGCGACAATCCTGTCCCCATCGTCTAAGGTTCTTTTATATGACAAATCGCATGGTAGGTTGCCTGCGTGAGGGTTTTTTTCCCAGTTTAATAACTTTGCGGCGCACCCAGAGTGATGTTCAGTTATTATCCAAGAGTGGGATAGTAGATTGTAGTTTCGACGGATGGGGCGGTGCTACGGGGTCCTCGAGGGGGGGGCATATGGGGTTTTCGTGATGGGTTGGGTCCGGAAAACCGAGAATAAATGGTAAAGTTGGCTTGTGGAAGATGGCCTGGTATCATACCGAGTTTACCCATACGAATAGCAGCTAACTTGGCACAAACCCAGAATAACAATGCCATAATAGAAAAGTCCACAGTGTCATTACCCGGACATGCGTTTATACAAGGAGGACGGAAGTTTACCGCTTGCAACAGGCTTTTTTTTTTTTTTCTTTGAGAAAATTAGATGATAAAACTTAATAGCAATGCTATGATATAGGTTATTTGGACTTCTGAGGATAGAGTAATATGAGTCGTTATATATTGAATTGTAGCACCTGTCCTCGCTAGTTTTCCGGGTTTACTATAGTACCGTAAAAACTCAAATAAACGAAACGTGTGCTATGTCGTTGGAGTTGCCTTCTCTGGTAGCGGCTGGTGTCCCTCGCCCGTATTCTAGAGGACTCGTGAGTTGGTTGTGGCTTCTGAGCAACAACCTCAGGATCTCGCAGGCTTGCAACCTTGGGCATCCTCGTCCGACTTATGGAAGGTGTTGTTGAAACTGGCGACTACGCCGCCGCCGCTGGTACGGTTGCTGCGGATGTTGACTGATTGTGTGTTTGCAATTTGGGCCCGGCATCCTATCCAAAATTTCGGTTGGATATAGGAATGGCACAGCTGCTTGGATGGGTATCAGGTCAGTTTATAAACTCTCTGTGACAAAGAGCTGAAAGCACACGGGGCGATCTGATTTCTGGTCTGAACATTAGAGTACTGACCAATCACCTCCCGTAGGTCAGGGTAGGCAACGGATACGAGACCTGTTCCACAAATACATCTGCCCGTAATCCCTAACCGTTTTTAGGAAGGGCTGCTATTGCATACCGGCAAAACTCGGCCTTGTTCCTTGGATTTACTCGAGGATTTCAAGCGCCCGTGATCACCGCTGGTCACTCGCAAGAAACGAAACCCCAAGGACACAGGAAGCGTGGTAACTAAAGAGTTTTCTTGCTCGCACACTCTCTCTTGTTCAGCCACAAAGATCTAACTAACGGAAACGACAGTCTGCAAGTAGAGATATCCACCATATCTCCGGCGTCTGATCCTTTCACCGGCCACCACACCACAGTTACGGAGGTATCGTACCTTCCCCGCTCCCTTTCAGCACTCCCGGGCTAACAAAGGAAAGACAAAGAACCCTCGGTATGTCTCCCTTCCGTGCTAACAAGCTAAAAAAAAAGGAAATGTAAAGAACTTCCCGGGCCTATGGCCTCCGCTTCCTCCCCCGTACCCGAACCGTTCCCGTGCCCGACCACTTTCCACACTCGGGCCTTTCCGGGCCTTTTTTCCTACGGTTGCGTGGGTATGCCGAGCAGAATACGGAGTTTCCGACAGAGTAGGCGGTACTGTATGTGATGGTATCATACTTCTTTTTTAAAAACGCTTCTACACTACCGTACTAACCCTCGGTGGCTCTGGTAGAAACCTGTGTTTAAATGTTCGAAACCTCCTTCCTGCCCATGGGCTGTCGGCAAGCGTGTTTTTTGGACTTTCCTGTTTTTTGCGTGCCAAGTATGTAGATCTTGGCCGACTTCGGAATTATTTCTCGAGTAACTTTCTGCAATGCCTGCCGTGAGCGAAGAATTGGGCGATTGAGAGCAGTCTTGGTTTTCGGACAATTTCGCAAGAGGTGGAATTCGTCAAAACAACAACCACGTTGTTCACACATAGTTCGGGTACTCACGGAGGCCTCTTTGCCAAGAAGAGGGTAAACTGTTTTCAGCTGGTACAGTATCATGAATGATGACAATGGCAATCCCTAAGTTACCGTTGAGCAACTACCGTAACCAAACCTCAACCTTATCCCCCATGGTCAGAACAAATTAAATACCTCTTTACCCATGATACATGCTTTCCATTGTGTTTCTGATTTTTTCGAATTCATTCACCGCCTTCATTAACCCTCCTATCTTATCACACATTGTAACCTCCAAACGCTCAGGCAGTGGCGCAGCATGCTGTGTGTTTGAGGCAATAGTCAGTTCGACAATTGCGAGGTAAACCCTGGGTTTCCCGTTCCAGGTGTTTTCCTTAGCAAAGATGCGCAAGTGTAAAAGAGAGCCAATAATAGCCTGATGACTGCTTCATCCTGGGGTAATTTTCTGTATTTATCACAACGCGGTGAGTGGCTCATTGGTTCACAATTCACTTTGCTACTGTCAACAAGTTCCCCGGTGATGATAGTTGTCACGAGAAAGCTGATGACTCCTTGGCGCGGCTGAGTATCCAGAGGGCCACCTTGGATGCAACTCGCTTTTCTAGCTACAAGTATCGTGCCGGTACTGGTGCTAAGTTTGTCGTCTTTTTAGCTACAATCCCGGGATTGCTAGCAGGCTCACAACCAGGGTACTTTACTGTAAAGAGTGACTGACAGCTCAACATGACTATGTGGCTCAACATGACTTTGTGGCTTATATAGGAAATTGCATGGCACAATATGACTTTGAAATTGAATACTGGTATTGAAGGCATGATTGAAGATGGAATTGATTCAAAACTTGAATATAAAGTAATATTAGAGCTAAACTATCTACGCAGATTGATTTGACCATAAAGCTTTATTGAGCTGTGAAATCGCTATCCAGCCACAGAGTTATGTTGAGCCATATGATTTTCCTTGTATCATATGCCATAAAGACTTATCCATATTGAGCTGTCAGGGACTCTTTAGAGGGTCCCTGGTTGTGGCTCAAAAGCGACAACCTTGACACGGATATGATACTCAAGTGCTGTGCTCGTATGAGACTTTAGTAATACGGTAGCCACATTTCCATGGCTACCGTACCCGTGCTCTCACCAGAGGCTATTGGATGGCAATGCCACGCCACAAGCCACATCACCCCGCTTTCCCCGCTTTCTTTTATCACAGTTCCACTCATAGAAGTTTCATACCGGCATACTCCTGCCATATCCCTACTAATTGCCGTAAATTTTTCATTTCCAACTATAATTTTGGACAGAATACCGTGGCCCATATCACATACTTTTAAGCCAGATTGATCCCTCCTATCACTCGGTGGAAACGAAACGTCAAGGAAGCACAAAAGCGGGGTAAGTGAGAAGTTTTCCCTCTCACACTCTCCCCTCTTAACTCACTAACCTACTCGCAACTAACAAAAGGAAGAGATAGGAGTATATAAGATCCACAATCCCGTCGTCCTCCTCTTGTTCTACTGGTTGCCGCACATTTCCGGTTGTTTCCCGGCAAGTTTCCCTCTCCCTTCCGCACTCCCTTCCGTACTGGAATGCTAACAAAGGGAAAACAAAGACTACAAAGCACTCCCTGGCCCTCAGCCCCCGTCTCCGCTCCCACACCGTTCCTTTACCATCCCTGGCCATCGGTTGGCCTCCTGGCACTACGGTTTCCCGTCGGCGCGTTTCTGGACCCTTGGTGAGAACAAGGAAACACCCGTCGCACATAGGATGTCGAGCAGCATACGGGTATTTCCAACACGTACCGATAGGTCGGACGAGGATGCACAAGTTATGCGTTGGCTCTCCCCACTAGGGCCAAATAACAGGCATCAAGACGTTCGCACTGGCAGGTTCGGTAGTATCGGGGGTTGGTTATTGGAAACAAGCGAGTTTCGAGAGTGGAGGGGTAATGAAGGTGGAGCGGATAAGGCTGTCTTATTTTGCTCTGGAAATCTAGGAGCTGGCAAGACACATCTCTGGTAATTGGCCGGATTCCCCAGGGGCGGTGAACATGGCTGACGGTCATAAATACTAGTTCTCTGGTGGTCGATAGCCTGCTTGATCAGACGAAGGAGGCAGATATCGCTGTTGCATGCTTATACTTCGACTCCCGCACTCAGAAAGAGCAGACAATAACCAACATAATGGGAGCCATTCTGGAACAGTTGGTAGGCAGGGGTGACATCCCGGATTTCCTGCGCAATGCGTTTCAAGATGGGAAAAAGGAGGCTGGTGGCAGAGGGCTGCTACCTGCGGATTTGATAGGAATGTTGAGGACCTTGATTGCTTCGATACCCCGAGTTTTCATCTGTATCGATGCTCTAGACGAATGCCTACCGAAGCGCCTGCCCGAGCTTCTTGAGCCGCTGCGAGATCTCGTTCGCGACTACCCTCAGACCAGAATATTCCTCACCGGGAGGCCCCACATCGGAGAGGATGTTCAGAGATACTTCACCGAGGTGGTTGTGGTGTCTATCCACCCAAAGACCGACGATATCCGGGATTATGTGGAGATGAGATTAGACAGGGATGTCGAACCAGAGGCTATGAACGATAGTTTGCGGGCGGATATTGTGAAAGTTGTGGTGGGGAAGATATCCGACATGTGCGTAGGAGCATTTGCCATTTTCACCCTCCAACAATGTGTGCTAACTGGCCTCTGTACCTAGTTTCCTCCTTGTTTCGTTAAGCATCGACCGTATTCTCGGAGAGATGACGATCCGTCAAAGAAGGAAGAAACTTGAGGAGATAGCCCAAGGCAATGGACTGAGCGATGCCTACACGACAACTCTTAGGCGACTGAGGTCGCAGGAGGGAAACAAATCAGCAATCGGGCTAAACGTCCTGATGTGGGTATCGCATTCGGAACGGCCATTACGGGCCGAGGAGCTCTGCCATGCCCTTGGAGTGGAGATGGGATCTGCAGATCTGGATCCAGAAAACCTTCCTTCGTTCCGAACACTGCTCACAGCTTGTCTGGGCCTTGTCACTGTCGAGTCATCTTCGTCCACTGTCCGACTGGTGCACTTCTCCCTGCAGGAGTCTCTCTTCCATGACCCGACGCTATTCCATAGTCCCCATTCAGCAATTGCGGAAGTTTGCTTGACATATCTCAATTTTAGATCTATCTGGGATCTTTCGCCAACTGTTGATTCGCCCCCCTCAACAATGCCCCTTCTAGACTATGCCACCCGCTTCTGGGGGGAGCATATAAGAAGGGGGATCACGGAAAATGCCAAAATACTTGCGCTGAAGCTTCTCGATAGATTTGAAGAGCATATATCTGCTCGACTATTGTTATTGTGTCGTAATAAAGACCAAGCCCTAGGCCCCTATTTCGACAACCTCCGGAACCGATCAACGCGGTTCACGGGACTCCACGGAGCAGCATTTTTTGGGATTAGAGAGATAATTGCTGCTTTATTTGAGATGAAAGAATGGGACGTTAATGCAAACGATAGCACCGGGAGTACGGCTCTCATATGGGCCGCTGCAAGAGGGCATGAGGGGGTCGTAAAGATGTTTTTAGAGCGAGGGGATGTCAATACCAACCCGGTGGATGGCCTTTACCGCCAGACCCCATTCTTGTGGGCTGCGAAGGGCGGGCATGAGGGGATAGTAAGGGAGTTTTTAGAACGTAGGGATGTCAATCCCGACCAGGCAGACGGGTTTTATGATCGTACATCACTCTCGTGGGCCGCGGAGCGGGGGCATGAGGGGATAGTAAAGATGCTCGTGGAACGCGGGGATGTCAACCCCGACCGGGCAGACGGGTCCGATGGCCGGACGCCACTGTCGTGGGCCGCGCAGGGCGGGCATGAGGGGATAGTAAAGGTGCTTTTGGGACGCGGGGATCTCGATCCCGACCGGGTGGACGCGTATTATGACCGGACACCACTCTCGTGGGCCGCGCAGGGCGGGCATGAGGCGATAGTAAAGATGCTCATAGAGCGTGGTGATGTTAATCCCGACCATGCAGACAACAAACACGGCTGGACGCCACTGTTGTGGGCCGCGAGGGGCGGGCATGAAGGGATAGTAAAGATGTTTTTGGAACGAGAGGACGTCAATCCCGACCGGGTAGACATCACGGACGGCTGGACGCCACTCTCGTGGGCCGTGAAGGGCGGGCATGAGAGGATAGTGAAGATGCTCTTGGAACGAGGGGGCGTCAGTCCCGACCGGGTAGACACCAGATACGGCCGGACACTGCTCTCTCTGGCTGCGGAGGGCGGGCATGAAGGTGTAGTCAAGATGCTTTTGGAACGTGATGCCAATCCCAACCAGATAGACACCGATTATGGCCGGACGTCACTATCATGGGCCGCAGAGGGCGGGCATGCGGGGATAGTGAAGCTGTTTTTGGAACGCGGGGATGTCAATCCCGACCAGGCAGACACCAGACATGACCAAACGCCACTCTCGCATGCCGCGAAGTATGGGCACGAGGGGGTAGTAAAGATTCTCTTGGAATGTGGTGATGTCAATCCCGACCATGTAGATGACGTATTCGGCCAGACACCACTTTCGTTGGCCGCGGGCCACGGGCATGAGGGCGTAGTAACGATGCTTTTACAAAGGGGGGATGTGAATCCCAACTCGGTCGATAACGATTATGGCCGGACACCGCTCTCGCGGGCCGCGGAGGGCGGGCATGAGGGCGTAGTGAGGCTGCTTTTAGAACGCGGGGATGTCAACCCCGACCTGGCAGAAACCGAATATAGCCAGACGCCACTCTGGTGGGCTGCGGAGTGTGGTCATGCGGGGATAGTAAAGATGCTTTTGGAGCGGGGGGGTGTTGATCCCAACCAGGTAGGCACTGGTTACGGCTGGACTCCACTCACGTTGGCCGCGGAGGGCGGGCATGAGGGGGTAGTGAAGATACTTTTAGACCGGGAGGATGTCGATCCCAACCAGGTAGACACCAAATACGGCCGGACGCCACTCTCGTGGGCCGCGATACGCGGCCATGACCGGGTAGTAAAGATGCTTTTGGAACGGGCGGATATCACCCCCGACCAGGTAGACACTCAATATGGCCTGACGCCACTCTCGTTGGCCGCAGGGGGCGGGCGTGAGGGGGTAGTAAAGGCGCTTTTGGAACGGACCGATGTCAACCCCAACCATGCAGACCCCGAATCTGGCCGGACACCACTGTCGTGGGCTGCGGAGGGCGGGCATGAAGGAGTAGTAAGGCTGCTTCTAGAGCGAAAGGATGTCCATATCTCCTTGCCCGATAATATGAATCAGACCCCACTACTGGTGGCTCTCTCTAACGGACATGACGGAGTTGTCGAGATCCTGCAGGAAAGGAATAGTCCCAATTCTGGCAACGCCGACCACGGCGGCCGGGCATCCCACCCGTCATCTGCTCGGGATGAGGACGTGTGCAGTCGTGATACAACCCAGAGGCGATGACCCTATCACCAGCATCACGTACCTTAACGCCCAGCCCGCACTTCCATCAGCTGACCCCAATGAGCGGGGCGGGGTACTCTGCCTCAAGGGCTCTATTCATAAGCCCGTAAATGGAAACCTCTCCTATACCATACCGAACCGTGCATCCGGCCTCAACCCAAGCTGCCCCTGCAGTTCTAGTACCCTCCGAAGAAACTGGCACCCATCCTATCAGCACCCTATCAACCCCTCTCTTCGCAGTCGACAGGTCTTGGGCCCTCACCGCTGTCCTTTGTCTTATCTTTCCTTGCGTACCTCCTTCCTTTATTTCCAGACATATCGCGATCCCATAAATAGTTATTGAGTGCACGATTGGTCTAGGTGGGGCCTCTCCCAACTGAGATGTAAATTGACCTTGATAAAGGCCGTCCTTTCTAGTTTTACCTAGTCATTTGCTGTTCATCTCCCTCTCTTTTCTTCTGTTCTTTTCCTTCTCCGTTTCCCTTCCCTGGATTTCCAGTTAGACTCTTTCCATATCATCCTGTTTCTTCACACTTATTCCCTCTATTCGTTGGTACTATGTATCCCATGTTTTACATACAGTAGTGTACAAATAAACCCTTTGCGGACGAACATATGACATAGGAGTCGACTATTTGCGCAAAGAAGCCCAGTCCATATTCCTAAGCAGCAGATCTACCGCCCCTGAGAAATTCCCGTCAATGCCATTAAGTGATCACTGTCATCCTTTCCGCTTAGGACTATCTCTTCTACCATGAACTCAACTACTCCTGCCACATAGCGTTCGGACAAGAACCCATATCAGTGAAATAAAACCCTAACCCTCTCTTCCTACTGGATAATATGTAAAGTTATATATCATACGTGGTGTTCAAAACCGGCGAATGGCCAAGGTGGTAATATATCAACAGGAGGCAGGTGAGGTATAGTCTAAAGAAAGTACAGCGCTACCCACGTCTACGGTAGTCAGATAAAGTACTATACCAAAACAAGGAAAAGCCTCCTGACAACGCCGATTTTCACACCAAATCCTATACTGCAAAACCGACTCTCGCTGCGACGGACTTTGCAGGAAGCCTTATCAAATTTCGTCTCAAAAAAGGGAGCGGCGCAGCAAGCATGGGATACGCTACTGCACACTAAGATATACCTTTTTCTCCATTGTTCGCTCCGGCACACCACAGGCATAAAAACCGCTACAAATTTCCTGCCTTCATGATAAGTATCTGTCCATCCCCACTTCCGATCCAACATCGATGCCGTATCACTACATAATAGCCATTACCAGTTGTAGCCATACGCGCTTGCAGTGGATATAAAAGACCTTACGAATGCCAAATTTTGCCAAAAAGGCATTTACCAAAAAGAGACCTTTTCCACCACCCGAAAGCGGATACAGATATTGAAATACATCTTCACTCCCGCGCGGCGAGATGACCGAGTAAGCACGACCCATTGTGTACGGTGGGGCTTCCATTGCGCGTTTTGGGGGGACGTGTTGAAATGTACGTTTCCTTATCCTACTAATCATATGACTATGTCGGTCATGTGACATAGTCATGTGATCTTCAAGAAGTATGTAGTGGATTCTAGCATGTTCTGGGTATTTCTTAAAAGTGTATTATTCATGTAACCACAAAAGGGTATATAAAGGAGACAACCTACCCTTCGCTTAGGACAAGCACGCAACTCAGAATATATTTTATCTTAGTATAACTATACTATGAGCTTTGACTACCAACTCTAATTACAAGAGCAAGTGTCATTCATCGCATATATTTTCAGGTTATGAGCCCGGGTTTGCAATCACTCCGCAAATCCTACATCAAAAACCACTAAGATAATACCTATACTGAGCACCTCGTCACCGTTACCCCTCTTTACATATCCTTAGTCCCATATTACCAAAACATCACGAGCAATGTCTTTATCCTCCACTTCCGGAATCTCAATGTCTGCCAAAGACTACCCTAAGCTCCATGGACAAGAAGACTACAGAACCTGGGCTGATGCCTGGCAATGTGTTTTCCAAATCCTTGAAATATGGGACATAGTCAACGGCACAACAGAGAAACCCGAAGAAGCAGACGAAAAAGACGAGAAAGACAACGGAAAAGACGACGAATCAACCTCCACAGTATCAGTAACCGACTGGGAACGCAAAAATAATCAAGCAAGATTTTTCCTATACCAATCCGTAGACAAAGCTTTTCACACCGACATATCGGCACACCCAACAAGTCACGGAGTTTGGCAAGCGTTCAAAGATCGATTCGACAAAGAAACCCCTGCTACCAACATGATGCTTCTTACTGACCTAGTCATGCTTCGTTTGAAGCAAGGACAAAAACTCTCCGACCATATCGCACGCTTCGAATCTGCCTGGAATAGACTGTCACAGAGATGCACATCGACACCAGACGATGCAGATGAATTTCGGAAAATTATGTCCACCGTCACTCGTTCCGAAGTCATGAAAGGCTCGTACTTCATGATATCTGTACGCGAGATACATCCTGAGCTGTGCGACATGCTTGCTGCACGAAAGGAAGAACGGTATGCGGACATAAGGAACTTCTTTGTCAGCAGAGAAGCAGA
>QFET01008464.1:15430-37702 GCA_003316355.1 Tuber calosporum | reverse complement strand
GGGGGTTTGGCAGCAGCTGAGCACGCCTTTGGGGTTGCGCTGCATGGGGCATGAGGGATTGGAGAATGTATGGTCGGCTCTCGTGTGGTGGAGAGAGCAGAAGGTTCACCCTGGGTGGGGTGTTTTGCATCGTTGGGCCACATGACCAAAGGCCCAGCAGTTGGGGCATTGTGTGTAGGGAGAGGTGGAGAAGGCCCTGACAGACCGCCTGTTAGCTGAGAAAAGGGGGACATTGGGTAGGAGGGAGGAGGCATGCTCAGGGGCGGTAGTTATGACTAGCGAGCAAGAATGTTTGAGGTCGGTGGCCAGGTCCCTATTTTTGGAACCTAGCACACTGGAGAGGCACAACGGTGGATTTGAGGATTGACATGGAGAGGCGGGAGAAGAGGTCATCATCATTCTTGGGGAGGCATGAGAGGGAACAGAGTGGATCACAATCTGAATGGCTGTAGGAGCTCGGCGGAAGGGGAGCCAAGGGTTGTCACCGACTGGGAACGACTGATTGAGTCTCCTAGTGAGGGCCTTGAAGTATGGGGTGTAAGAGAGGGCAGGAACTTCGCCATCCAGGCCAGTTAGGGAGACAGAGGCCTTGAAACCACAGGGAAGGGCGGAGTTGGCATCGACGAGTGGTGAGGCTGCCAGGTCGGGAAGAAGTCCAGCGATGACAGCTGCATCAGGGCGGTGGGCTGGTGATGAAAGGGGGGCGAAGAATCGGCGAGCTGTGGTGGTGAGCGGGGGTTACGGAGATGGTGGTTGTGCTTGAGCGGAGGGGGAGTAAGAACTGGAGGAGGCTGTGGTGGTTTGGTTGGCTGCAGCAGCCGCAACTTTGGCTGCAGCAGCCGCAACTTTGGCTGCTGAGGGAGGACTAGGTGGAGACTTTCTCCTTTTCCTTCTGCCTACCACGATCTGGGCCTAGGAGGGGACAGAGGTATCATGGTCGCGGAACTGATCACCGATGAAACCATGAATTACCATGGTGGTGCTTTCAGAGGCAGGAACAGAAGGTGTGGGAGGAAGGGCAGATGGGGGCGACGGGTGCCTCTGGGCCATGCCAGGACCGGGTGGGATGGTAGTTGGAGTGATGGTGGTGGTGGGGGAAGGTGCAAGAGTGACATGGTGGGCTAGGTCACAAAGCTCACAACGGATTAAGGCCAGGCTGGGGGCTGCAAGGTCTGCAGTTTAAGTGGAGTTGGGTAAGCCGGCACTGAGAAGTGCAACGGCTGAGGAGAGGGAGTCAAGCTGGGCGCCAAGGGCCGTGAATGCACGAAGGGAGCCACACAGCAGCGGAATCAAGGAAATCTCGCCAGTGGAGGGGTTATCGAGGCCTGTGGGAGAGATGGTGAGAACCTAAGCGGAGGAGAACTTGATGACTTCCTTGGTTTCGTCAAGGAAGGACGAGAGGAACCTGAGATGGGGGGGGATCTCCACTGTGGAGGCATTGGCTGAGGGTGGTGCAGGGGCGGAGGCGAAGAGAGGGGGAGGAGGTGGACCTGCTTGCGCCATGACCAGGCTTAGGGTACGCAAGGACATAAGCGAGGAGAGGTGTGGGTGGGATCGTGGGAACCGAGTACACTTTTGACGTGGTGGTGCCTAATGTAGGGGCAGGAAAATAGGAGAAGCGTAGTGTGTCCTAAATATATGCAGGCCTAAGGTCCTTATATAGGCACACTTCCTCAACCCTAACCCTAGTGACTAATATCTATGAGATATATTCCCGTCAGAACTCATATTGAGTCATACTATGAAATCAATTAGCTGACTCCTATGAGTCAACTGCGTAGTCTACCAAACCTATGAAAATATTATACAACAAGTTATGTGCTCTAAGGTGGTTACATGCGCGAAACCCATGAATCATAATTTGAGTCATGTGCGGAAATTCTTACATCATATGACTCACAAGTGTGAGTCATACACACAATCAACCAATTACAATATATTAATGATTGACCCAAGAATGCATTATGTAAAACCCTACAACCACTAATGTGTCTTTGTAGGAAATCCTATAATCCTATAACTCATAAATATGAGTGATCTGAAATCCAATCCTTGATTAGTCAAAAATCATGACATTAGCCCCAGTCTCCAATCAGCCTGAGTCCCATCAGGCTCAAGTCCTATCCTTGGCAGGCTTTCCCCACACCTGTGTTATTCCTTTTACAACTTCCGAACCTGATATGCTGCCTGCTGCTAACCTTTCTTAAACTCTTCCAATGTTGGGTTCGCCTATCCGATAGTTCACTCCCAGGCGCCAAGCATCCACTGGTAGGTCCACATATCACCTCTTTGGTGCTGAATTGTGGCTTCGCCAGTACCAACTTGGTTCGTAACCCCTCTATTTGTTTTTCCTGAAATCCAATATCTCGACTAGTATCGGTTTAAATTACTTCTCCCTCTTATCTCTTCTTCTTTGACCTCCGAGTTGCCTTCCTTTTCCGTATGCGTGCATCATTTTCAATCAGCGGTCCCGCATCCTCAGTGCCTCTAGTTTAATACCCTGTATTAATTTCTTTATCTTGATGTACATGGCAGTTATCCTTGAAGCATTGGATCCAGCATATTTCCCGGTGAGGTTGTTGTTGTTTGCATATTTCGGGTTGTCCAGGTAACCAATTAGATCCTTCTTTATAGCATAGATAAATCTGGCAGTGGTCGTCATAGCAAGCAGTATATGCTAGAGCATTATATTCAACTGGTTTTTGTCTTTGATCCTGAGTTGCATATGGGGTGCTGGTTGGTATGAGTGCTCTATAGCTATCGCCCGATCCCTCGCTTGGTGCCAAGGTCATTTGTTCCTTTGGTTGTTCCTCCACGGGTATAAACTTGACTGTAATACACTTTGAGTTTTCTTGGGTACTGCTGATGGAAACGTTTAACGGCGATGCTGGCATTGGTGATATTCTCCACAGAGTACCAAGTTTTACCGTGTTAAGGTTAGTACACAGTCCACTTGGGTTGATATTATAGTCATCAGTACTGAATTTGAGAGTCGATTATTTCCTGGAGAGTGTATTTGCTTTCGCTTGCTATTTCGATAGGAGGGTGAGGTAATTGTTTTTATGAGGGGAATTGATTGTCTTTGTAAGGTGCATGGAGTGAGTTTTAGTAAGTATTGTGGATCTTCATCTACTGAGGCAAGACCAATTTAGAGGCACTTGACCCTACCGTTTTTATATTTCGGAATGGTTCGCTTTCATTGTAATTGAGTTTCCGACATTGTTTTATGGTCCAAACATTGCTTGATAATAGCCACAAGATGACTCCTGACTTGCACTTTGGATGGCTTTCTGTGTTAATCGTAGTTGTCTCTCTTGTGTTATTGCACACGGACAATTACTTTCTGCGTATTTCGTGCACTTGACCCATTCCTTCCTTGTTTGTTGTTTCTCTAGGTATCATCTCGCCAAAGTCCTAATATTCATAGTGCTGGCCTTAGTTTGCATAGAAAGTGTGGTATTAATTGTATGTTGCAGTCAGTTGTTGTATGCGAATTCTATCAGTGGTAGAAGTTCCACCCAGTTGTCTTGATGATGGTTAATATAGGCTCGTAGAAATTGTTCCAAATTGAAATTGGTCCTTTCCGTTTGCTTGTCTGTCTGCGGATGAAAGGCCATGCTAAGTCTTCTCTCAATCATCAGGGATTTCGTAGTCTCCTTCGATAAGTCTGATGAAAAAAGCATTCCTGTTTTGGTGATAATGTCCTGTAGTAATCCTTGTAGTCTCAATATTCTCTCACAAATACTTTGACAAAGCGTTTTGTATAAATATAATTTTTACAGGGAATGAAATGGCTCTTTTGGTTAATTGGTCAATTACTATAAAAATAGCCTTGTATCCCTCCGATTCCAGAACGTCGTCAGGAAGTCCATATCCTTCAATTTCAATGGTTAGTGTGGTGCATTGTTCTGTTGTTGCCGTCCATAGGGCGCATGGCTTATCACTTTTGTTCTCAGGCTAATATCGCAATTCAAGACATATCACTTTATCTCATTGCGTATTTTTAGCCAGTAATATGGTTGTGATAGTACTTTGTTGTTTTTGCTGATTCTAACATGGTCAACTGCTGGGTTATCATCATTTGTGGTAAGATTGCTGTCCTTATTGGTTCTTCTTCAGTGATCCAAATTGTTTCTTGATAAGATTAGTATTCGTTTTTCCTTTCACCCCCTCATAGAGCTACTCCCTTTATCTCTTTGTCTCCGTTTTCTAAGGCTACGGAAATTGCACTCATCTCTTTGTCCCTCTGACACCCTTCTTGTATTCCTATATCTTCCTTGGTGAATTTGACTACCTCCATAGATTTGAAGTATTGTATTTTTGCTTGTAGGATTCTTTGTTTCTCTGGGATCCTTTCATAGTCCTTTGTTGGAATATCCTCTGCTATTCTTGTAAGGGCATCAGCTTTACCTCTTCCTTTGTCCAGTCGATATTGTATCTTAATATCGTAAGGACTGAGGGTCTCACTCCAACCAATCTGCCTATCTTTTAGCTCCTTGGTTGTTGTGGAGGGGTCCAGATTGTTATGGACAGTGAGAATCAGGCCTTGGTGCATGCTTCCTTTCACATAGGGTCTCTATTCTTTCACTCCGTGAACAATGACCAATAACACCTTATGGTTGATGTTATAGTAGTATCCGGCAGGTGTCATTCTTTTGGACCAGTTCGCCACTGGGTGCCACTTTCCATCTGGTCATTTTTGTTATAATATGCCTGAGCATACATAATTCGATCCATCGGTTTCGATCATAATTTCCTTGCCTAGATCGTAGTATACTAGGAGTGATGCAAAGGTTAGTCCTCGGTATAGTTCCTTGAATGACTATTGTTGTCGGTCTGTTCACTTCCATTTGACCTAAGTTTTAGTAGGCTTATATAAGGGTTTAGCCATACGGCTGAACCCTTCTATGATTACCGGATAGAAGTTGCAGAATCCCACAAATCATTGTATGCCTCTCTTGGTTTCTGGTGGTTTCCATTCCAATATTGCTTCAGTCTTAATAGGATTGACAATGACTCTGTCTCCATCAATGATGAATCACTGATATTCTGTTCTCTCTTTGTGGAACTCATACTTAGATGGCTTGATTGTGATTCCTTCCATTCATAAGGCTTCCATGATGTTTCTGACATGACTTGGGTGTTTTTCCAGGTTTTCCGAATATATCAGATTATCGTCTAGGAAGACCATACCACTGATATCTTGTAAACTGCTTATGATTTTGTTAATGCACCTCTGGGGGGCTGCGGGGGCTCTTTGAATCCTAAGGGCATGACGGTATATATGTATATACGGAATTTAGATTATAAATATTATTTTCCATTTGTGTCCTTCTTTAATCCCGATGTTGTGGTAGGCATTTCGGACATCGAGTTTGGTCAATATTTTGAGTGTCTTCAACCTATCCAGGGCCTCGACTATCCGTGGTAATGGGTATTGTTCTCTTTTGGTGACTTCGTTGCGTCCTCGGTAATCCAGGAATAGTCGTAGATTGCCATCTTTCTTTTTGACAAACAGGTTTGGTGATACCCCATTTGCATAAGAATCTCGTATCCTGCCTCAGATTTGTTGACACAGAGATATTCTCTCAGTCGCACCAGTTCTTTTTCTCCCAATGGGGACAACTTTCTTGCTGGGACAGTTTCTCCTTTTCTTATCTTTTCATTGCCTGGATGGCCAATTCGTTGCTAATGTTGATCGCTTCGATCCTGTAGGGCTTGATTGACTCATAATGCCTTTTGAGGATCCCTGTGACTTCGCCCCTACAATAGAACTTGCCCTGAGAGGTGCCAGAGATCTCGTTGATCACGATTCTTTCGCATTCTGATTCCTCGGTACTTCCAGACTGGGCTACGCCCCTCATAGTGTGATCAAATTGCTCTAGTTCTTCACATTGTCCTACGATATTCTTTTCGCATATTAACTATCCAACTCTGCTTCCTGGATTTACTGTATAAATGTCCTTTCCCAGGTTAACCAGCACAACCTTGATTTCACTGTTATGTTCACAGTTGATTACTCCAGTATTGACAGTTATCTGATGTTTAACTGCCAACCAGCTGCGTAGAGTAATTCGCCCATATGTGTCCTATAGTAGTTTAATGGCTATACTGGTACTGACTAGTTATTGATCTTTTGCCAGTATCTTAACTTTCTCCTCGCATACTGCTCGCGTCCTGCTACCCTTCCTGATCCCTTGGTAGAGATTGTTGCTGTTTCGTTTAATATTTGTATTTTAATTTTCTGGACAACCTTGGCCTGGATCTTGTAGAATTGTATCATTAAATTCTCTTCCAGGCCTTCTCCTTCTGGGTCTAGGTCCACAGCTGGCAAGCTTTCTATGCATACCTTTCTACACCTCTCTCTAGCGAAAGTAATCTAGTTGCTTTCCCAGTCGTCCTTGGGGTTGTGTCTTCTTAACTATGTTAGCCCTAAAACTTCCTTGTGGTTCGGCAAATCAGCCATTTGGAAGCTTGTCACTTCACTTTGGCTCCCAATGTCCATAGGAACTTCCACTATATGGGTAATAGGTCCCATAGCACTTGACTCCCTATCCAAATGGTAGATTGTCTTATTTCTTTTCCTTTATTCATTCATATATCGTGTTGTTGGCTGATTTCCTTATCGATAAGGTTTTCTGGAGCGCCTGAGTGAATTGTGATGTTAATAATGACAATCTTGTCTTTGACCCGTAATGCACTTTAACCATGGCAGGGTCTTTTTCTTTTTCCAATGTTTCCATGTTTGCAAGTGCCATGTAGATATTGCCGCTTCTGATAGTTTTGGTTCGCTTGTCCTGAAGCCGATCACTTACTGTCGACTCTCTTCGTTTTCAGACTCGTGAGGTCAGTCTCTGGTGTCGATTTCGCACAGGTTGGTTCGTGGTTTCCACTGGTTATTGCTGGTCTTGTTATTGAACTGCCTGGTATAGTCCTTCTCCTCTCTTGCATTTCGCCAGTCCTTGATTCTGTGCCCTGGTTTGGCACATCCTAGGCATAGGGTATTGTCCTTTCTTTGTGCATATTCCGCTCCTGAGAGGTTTAGTCATAGACGTCTATTGCTCACATCTAGGTCTCTTGGGTCTCTGGTGCTTTCAGTATTAATGCTCAATCTCCAGGATCTATTATTATTCCTGGAATTTCCTGTTGTCGGATGAAGCTACTGTTGTTCCTTTGCAGGTGCTTGATCATGTTAATAGTGTTTTCTTCTTCAATTGCCCAAAACGTAAGGGCATCGACATTTGCTTCCACAATGTGGTCTGCTACTCATGCGTCTTCGAGCATTCGGTTAATTCCTGTAAGGAACTGTCGTCCCAGGGTACTATCGTCCTAATTGGCCTCTGTAGCTGTCTGGAAATAGTAATTCCTATATTTTGAGACTTGTTCCTTGCCTTGCCTTAGGTGGTCAAGCTTTGTCCTAGCTGCATTTTTCGCGTCCACATCCCCTAACAGGTTTTTTTGGACATTAGTGAATTCATCATATGTAGTCGAGGTCTCTGTCTTGCTTCCTTCTGCAAATGCAGTTATTCAGCTTAATACTGATATCTTAGAAGGCTTTAGACGTAGGTAATGTATTCTGTATATTGTGTTTCACGTGTCACTTCAAAGTATAATTGGCATTGTACTAAGAAGGTTTGTAGTTTGAAACTTATTCCATCTAAGGTAAGGGGTTTCTCGACCTTGAACCAGTTGTTGTATATTTCTACCTCATTGTTTATAAGGTTTAGGATTTCATGGAACTGTGCAGTTGTGAATCCTGCTAGTAGAATTCTTATTCCCCACTAGCAGTTGATGGTCCTGGAGCGGACATTCTCTCTGGTGTTGATGTTTTGGGTTCTAGGGATCCGGCTGGTAAGGCAGGCTCAGGTGTGACTTGGGTTGCCGTCCTTTATGGCTGACCTCTGGATAGGTTTGTGCTAAGTGCTTCTTTTAGTGAGAGACTGCGTGTTGAGCTATTGATTTCTCCCTCTGTGAGGTCAATGTCATTGTCTGTAAAGTGCGCCATTTTGTAGTTAGCTGTTGTGCAGGAGACACAACCAAATATTACGATCCTATGCTGTCAGAGGACTTGCAACAGGCAACTACTTGTCTGTGGGTTGGATGAATATTACCAGGCCATCCTTTTAGTCCTGCAATGAGCTTGGCGCTAATCTCAGCCACCACGGTAGGTGTACATCTACAACAAGTAGTACTCGGCTAGGCTCCACTATTCCTCTTAGGCCGATGCCTACCTTGTATTGATAGCCGAACCCTATAGCTCATAATGCACAACACCCCTCAAGGAGCGTAGAGGTAAATAGGTAAAGTAATTGTATATGAAAAAACTTAGATGGTTGTGTGAAGAGTCCTAAACCCAGGCCTCTTTACCCTTTTTTAATTTATTTTTATTTTTACTTATTTTCATTTTATTTCATGTATTGCTTGTTAAGGTACAAGAACTCGCATGCATCGTGAGATATGGCGTAAAGAAAATCTTAAATCCAAAACAAACTAACCATGGAAAGAACACCTCCAAAGCTACTAATAGTAGCTCACACAAGACACATTACCACCTACGGCTAACCAAATAAAAGTAGAGGAAACAAACCAATGCCTAAAGGCAAAGCTGAAACAAGCAAGGAAAAACTAGACCTTCTATACGACTACATACCAACAAGAGCAAACGAAAACATTAGCTAAAGAAGTCAAGGCGGCGAGAAAGACAGATAGGGGGGGGGCTGCAGAAGATGCTGGGGAAGTGGGAAAAATCATGGGGGAAGGGGAATGGCGCCCAGGGGCAGGGATGAGCGAGGGGAAGATGGTGCTGCTCTTGCAGATAAGGCGACTAAGGGCAACAAGTAGGGAGAGAGAACACCATAGGGGGACCTCAAAACCGATATTGGTGACATTCAGGAGGATGTGCGACCGCTCAGGAGGTGTTGAGGGACAGTGGAGGATAGCATTGCTGAATGTCACGTCCTCGTTTCCGCACAGGAGGCTAATGGTAGGAATGTTAACCGAACACTAGGAGGGATGGGTGGCAAGATTGCTCTTGTGGGAACGTATCTGTTAAACACGCCCATCAATGAACCTCCCCAGGCCGATGAAATGATGGGGCGATTAACGCCTAGGAAAACGATAGTAAGCTGGGGAGGGGGCATAAGTAAGCCAGTCTTTGAAAATGAAATCAGGGGCATTCTGAAGTAGCACGGGATAGGCCGAGGTAATGGCAGTAGAAGGCGAGAAAGGAGGGGCAATAGAAATAAGGTTAATCCTTATCAGAGGAGCGTGTGTGAGGTAGTAAAAGAGCTGGAGCACCAGATGCACTGGGTGTCATTGGGGAGGTCTATGCGTACTGGAGGAGATGGGGCGCCAGTTTGCCAACTCAACGGCATTACATTGGGTTGAGAATGCCTGGAGAGGTGGCAGACAGAGTCTGATGTGCGGAAGAGCAAGAGCAAGAGAAAGTCTGGAGGGAGAGGGGCAGCAGCAGGGTTGGCAGAGGGATGAAAGCATAACAATCGCAGGGCTGCCAAATGGCGACAGTGCCTAGCCCAGCAGGCAATTGGTGGTAGACCAGCCTCCACAGGGAGGAGTAGGGTGGGTGTGGACCAGAAGCAGTTAGTGACCCAGCTCTGAACGGAGCAGCAGAAGACCCACATGCGATCCAACATGGTACGAGAGTTAAACAAAAGGTCAGCACCATAGAAAATGATTGGGAGCAGCAGGGACACCGCCAGCCTATAGCAGAGGTGAGGGGAGAGGCCGGCTCCTGGTGGGGAATGCCGCTGAATTGTAGAAAAGGCACCTTATGTCAAGGAGACACGACGTGAGAAGTGAGCGTGAGGGGAGAGGGAGGGGGTAAACCAGTATCCAAGCTAACGGAACTGGGACTGAGGGGAAAAAAGTAAGGAATCAATAACAATACGAGAAGTATTAAAATCCACACAAAGAAGCGGAGTCCTTCAGTGCAACAGCTCAGTCTTAGAGACCAAGAAGGACACACGATAACTTTAGGCCCTGCGTTTCAGACATAAGTAAATAAGCTTCACAGAGCAAATATTACCACAATAGGCAGGGAGGCCACAGTAATTGCATAATTATCAACATTAAAAAGAATAAGCCCCCTTGGGACAGAAAAATATAAAGAAGAAACATAAATTAAAAATAACAAAGGAGACAAGGGGGACCCTTGTGGGGTGCCCACCGAGACAAAAGAAAAGGTTCTCAGAGAGCCATGAAATAAAAGAGAGCATGAACGCCTAGTGAGAAAGTACCTATCCCAGGCCACCTGGTCGTCATTGACCCCTTTTCGCTTAAGGGACACGGCCAAGAAACTGGAGTCAACTCTATCAAAATCTTGCTTGATGTCAAGAAACAAAGTTGAAACCATGAAGTATAGATGCTGAAACGAGCGGATAGTCTAAACTATAGAGGCACTGGCGTCAAAAGAGGAAAGCCCTAGGAGGGAGCCACACTGGTTTTGGGTCAGGAAACCGACTCCACGAGTGATTGGTTCAAGGTGGGAGGTAACAACCATCTCTAAGATCTTGGACAGGGTCTGCAGGAGGACAATGATGCGGAATAAGGACGGATAATTGTATGAGTCCTTGCCAGGCTTATCCATGAAGACCCCATTTATCTTCTTAAGAGAGGGCGGGTGGAAACCCAACTGTAGAAGCGGGCACAGAAGAAGGGTTATGATGATGGGATTGGATGCATGCACAGTCTTGCAAATAGAGTATGGGATCGTGTCAGGGCCAGGCGCACATGAGGAGGAAGAGCACGTGTTGTTGAATTGCACTTCTTGAAAGGGAGAGGGGGGGGCAGTCCCCATAACGATGAAGGATAAAGGGGAGGGAGCAGAGAGGGCAAGGGGTAAAAATGTAATCAAATAGGGGCTAGTTCATACCTTCCGGGGTATCGGGCCCTCGGAGGGACGGAAAGCCAGCGGTTGAACAGCCTAGAGCTAGCCTTTTTGTAGACCAGATAGTGCGGGGAGTGGTGGCCAGAAGGAGGTCTGACCAGTGCGTCTTCACGGCCTTGATAGCCTTGAAGTATCTACATTTGGAGAGCTGTACTGCATCCTGGGCGGAAGGCTGGAATTATGGGCGTCTTGCTAGGCCCAAAGTAGAGTGGAACTCGTTGCGCAGCATAGAAAGCGAAAGGGACCACCAGGGTTTGGCTTGGAGGGAGGGGCGAGACACAGTAGTGTATTGGCGAAGAAGGGAGGAGAGGCGGGAGGAATGTCAGTCAAACCAGATGCTTAAGGATGAGGACGTAGGGAGGGAGGGAAGAGTGGTGACGGAAAAAATCTTGAGATGCTTCTCCATGGCAGGCCACTCAGGCAGGGCCCAGTAAGGGGCCATGGGTGGAAGTACCACAAGGGGGTGAATAAAAGTAGGAGAGCTGGGCACAGGGTCCAAACCAGTGGATGAGAGTGGGGTGTCCCTAACTGAAAGTAGGTGGCTAGGCTAAAGATATCAAAAGCCAGATCAATGACACTGGGGTATGCAGAGCCCCCCAGAGGGAACTGGGTGAAGGCACCAGGTGTGTCCAAAATTGAAAAGTAAAGGTCCAAAGCCCTGTAGGTATACGGGGAAGAGGCTGCTAACTCCAGTAGGAACACTCACGCACGGGGTTAATAGTGGAAAGATGAATGTTGAAATCACTCAGGGTAAGAACTGAAAAGTCCACCAAGGGAAATATAACTGAGGTAGGAACTGTGCGGCGAGGGGAAGAAGGGGAACCACAGGTGCTGTAGGAGTTAAGAATGCTGAAACGAGTGAAGGAAAACCCAAAAGCAATAGAATACGGAAAGAAATGAAAGGCCATGACATCATGTCGGTCAAAGAAGACAGGAAGAATGATTCAGCCCATTAAGAAGGCAGCAGAAACAGAAAACGAACCCTGGGGGAGTCAGATGAAAGGCAAGGACGATGAAAGGATGAAAACACAGGGAATGCTGGAAGACGACCCCTATATACATGGGGGTCTTGCAGGCAGACCACAGAGGAGTGAAGGAACATGCTCGCAAAGTAGTTAAACAAGGAAAGAAACACAGCACAGCTCACAAAGCTGTTAGGTTGAATAAAGGAATGACATGAGTGCAGTGTGGTTGAGGGAGAGGTGGGACAAGTGAAAGCCTTTAGCGGGCAGAGCCCAGACCACGGTGAGAGGAGGTAGTAGAGTAGGGCGCCTCGGCGGGGGGGAGGCCACCGTGCCTTGATGGGACATGTGTAGGGGGGGAAGAAGGAGGTGGCCGGCGGGGATGGTCAAGCTAGAGGCCAGACAGGAGGGCCCTAGTGGTTCTGCCAGTCTGTAAGGTTTCCTGGTCGATGGGGGAATCAAGGAACGTGGTGTCTGGTGGAGCTGATGTAGGGAGGGGGCCCGCAGGGACACCATCGTCTCCAACAAGGTCCATGCCGTGCGGCGGGGGCGGGGGGAACTCAGGGTATGGTGGGGAAATATGAGTGGTGAGGCGGTCGGGAAGCAGGGTGGTCGGGTCAGTCCCGGTGCCTAACGGAGTGATTACCGCAATTATTTGAGCAGCTGGCGTGAGAGGAGACGCAGCAGTTAAGGACAGGTTTAGGGTTGCCTCCCTTGGGGCAAGCGGGGTTGGGGCACCGGTGCTCTGGTGTAGTGTAGTGAAGAGAACACATGGCGCAAACAGGAGATCCAACCTGCATCTGGGACCAGCATGGCCAAACTTCAAGCAGTTAAAGCACTGAGTGAAGGCGTTAGAGGAAAAGGCCCTTGAGGACATACAATTCTTGTAAAAGAGGGTGAGAAAAGGGACCAAGCGGTCATGGTATATGGGGTCAGCTGTAACAATCATGGAGGTAGAGAACTAGACCATCCTGGAATCCTTATCAGGGTAGAGGAACCGAGGAGAATGAACAGAAACACTAGTCGAATATCTGATGGAGGTGGAAAGTATGACAAAGAGGTCTTCGTTAATGTCCGGAAGGTATACTAGAGGTACTGAGTGAATGGCCACCGGAGTGGTGTAGGGGGCTGGGCAAAAGGCAGGCCAAGGGTTTTCCCCAACCGGGAGCCTGGTTGTGGTGAAGGGAGAGGGTGTCAAAATAGGTGGCATATGAGGGGGCAGCGACAGACAGGTCACAGCCAAGGAGAGCAACAGTCCCACGATCATTAACCGTACCAGTAAAGGAGCGGTGCAAGGAACAATTAGCCTCATCCAGAACAGAGGCAGCCTGGTCAAGGAGAGGTCCTGTGATAGTTATATTATCTGCTCTATCCTAACTATTGGCTGCTTAGAGGTCCTAATATAGGCATTCTTCCCTCAACCCTAAGCCTGTTGACTCATATCTATGCATCATATTTTCGGCATGACTCTTATTGAGTCTTCCTATGATATCCCTCAGCTAACTCCTATGAGTCAACTGCGCAGCATACCAAACCTTTCAAAACTCCTAATACAAGTCTTTTGCCCTAAAGCTGTAATGTGTGCAAAACCCATGACTCAGAATGTGAGTCTTGTGTTAAAATCCTTATATCATATGACTAACAAGTGTTAGTCCTGTTCACGATCAACCAATCACAATATAACAATGATTAAACCAAGCAGCAACATATAAAAGCATATGACCACTAATGAGTCATAGTGTGAAATCCTATAATCCTATGACTCATTGCTATGAGTCCAGTAAAATCCAATCCTTGTTTAGTCACCAATCGTGACCACTGGATACAATCCTACCTCTTGCCCATGTAGCATATAGTCAATCTGGTTACCTCCTGGCGCCATATACAATCATATCTTAGACATGAAAGTTTAGTACGAGATCCTCTATGTGTCTATGAGGATAGGTTGATATGGACACAATGTATGAATAACTTTTAAGTTTGGTAAAAGTCAGTGTGCATTATTCTTCTAGAGTAGGAAATTCCTAGCTCCTAACCAGTTCAAATAATAAATGCTGATGGCACTGTAATTAGTATTATGTGAATAATAATTCAGTCAGGGGTAGGGTAGATATGGGTTCATGTGAGATACTAAGACTAGAGATGTCTATGGTATAAGAATAGATTAGCTAGAGTTTGAATTCTTATTCTATCTTAGAAAAGTGGTGTGTAACAGCCTTATTTATACAAATATAATTCTTTTATATCTACTTTTATTGGTGTATCCTACCCAATCAGCATTAAAGATCCAATCAATCAATAGTAATTGGTAGGAAAATATAAGGAAAGGATTAAAAGAGTTTCTAGAAAATCTATTTAGTATGTAGTGTGCAGAGGTTTCTAAGGAGTGATATACCAGGTGTTACATACATGGAAAATAGTATACAATTTTATCATCTGAAAGTATGTAGAACTCGGAGGTTACTATAAAACCTAAACCTATGCTGCTAAAAGGTAGGGTCTATCACATAGCTGCTCACTCTCCCTGAGAGGTCTAGACTCTACACTAAGATTACTTGGACTCTTAAAAATCTGAATACATTTACAACTGAGTGCATATTAGGAACAATTACTACTAGCCTGACTCAACAATTTGTATTCCTTAAGCTATTTGCACATGTGTAGTATCAACTTGAACTTAGTTGATTCAATAAATGAATTGAAGTGTATTGACTAGTGAAGTACTTGATACTTTCAGAATAATCAATAGATTGGTGGAAAAATAGACTAAGCAGGGCATTGACCTTCTGAGTCGAGTGGTAGTGGCACTTCCGAAGACTATTCTCAATTTATTTAACCATATTGTGAATATATGGCTAACATAGGAACAAGGAAAAGTTCCTTAATAGTTACTTGTCCCCCATAGTTACGGGATAATGTACATAGATATCTATACTAGATTTTCCTTTGAGAATACAGGCTGGCCTGGAGTCCTTGGCCGAAAATTCACTAATCCCACCTTAGCCCTATTCTTCCTGTTCTAGGACTCAACTCTCCTCTCTCACGTCTCTCACCTCATACCAATCGTCATTCAATTTCCCGCTCCGTTTTAACTGGACTCCACCCATCTCTTGACTAGATAATAACCGCCTGGGCCACTCTCACCCCAATCACAAAGGTAGTCTCTATTGCTTGATATCCTCTGCTTCTCCTTGGCACATTGTTTGCTGCATGGTTTGGCTGGCAGCTCACGTGCATTACCTCCCTGTCCCTTTACCACACCACATACCAGTGCCAGTGCTTCCGCACCCAACCTTGGTGGACTAAATAACTGTCCCAATTTCGGCTGCTTAGTACTAGGGAACTAAGGGCATATTAAACTCACTCTCTCACTTGGTTATTGACTACACTTACCAAGCCCACCTCTCCTACATCCAGGCAATAAAGAAGGCTTGAGATAAACTTTGGAATTGTTCCCTGTCCTCTATACACTTATACTCTCTGTAGGCAGCTTGCTGTATTACCAGTTAGCGTAGTTGGGACCTCTTCCCTGTATTCCCCCATGGTACTGCAGCTCAAGAGGTTAACAAAGCGCTGGAATACTCTTCTTCCATGCCAAGGATCCGCTTCCCAGCCCCTATATCCAGCACCAATTTAAGGATATCCTCTCCCTGCAGCCTACGGAGATCGCACAGGGCCTCGACAGGTCATCTATCGACTCTGCTCCTAACCCTGTCCAGATTCCTTACAAGATCTGAAAAAAGCTTTCGGCCCTCAACCTAATTCCCTTACAATCCCTCCTAGCACCCCTGATTTCCTTTGTATTCTACCCATCCTCCCCCACAAGGGCGATTGCAGTTGTCCTCTCCACAGCAGTCAAAGTGACTATATCTAACCCTGCTTCTTTTGCATGATTGAACTCATGGAGACAATTTCTGTGAGAGTAGAGTAGATTATGGCTTCCCAACTCCATTTAATACTCAGGACAGCAGCCCTTATCTATCCTTACCAGTGTAGATCTCTCCCTCTACTCCGCAACTACCACCCTGGGGCATCACTCACACATGAAGTTCATACCTTACAGAGGGCCAAACTGATAGCATTGACTCTTTCCCATGACATCAAAGCTCTATTTGACTATATTTCGGTTACTTGTTTGGCTTCAAAGCTTGTGCCAAAGGTGTCTCTCCTTACATTGGGTCTTATGTTAATTCCTTTTTATATGACGGCAAGTGTTACTTGATTTTTCAAAGTACTCTTAAGGTGTTTCTTCTTGTTCCAATGGGTGGCCCTGTGGGCTCACCTATATCTCCTTTGGTATTTAAAATTTAAGTTTCTACCATTCACATTGCGATCCCAAGTGTGATTATGTTTTCCTATGTTCATGATTTTAATGATACAGTTTTATGTGGGTCATAGTAGAGGAACATACAGTTTTTTCAACACTATTACACCTGCCTTGACATGAAGGCTGCCCCTCCTGTGATTACCTTCTCTGGCACTAAGACTGAGCTTTGTCACTTGCGCATGCATTAGGACCACACTACACCTTCTCAGGAACAATGTCGCTACTGGATTGTTGTTTGTATAATACCCAGTCATCGGTTAGTTGTGATAGTAGTTTAACCCGAACGCGGTTACCTCCAGTGACTTCACTAACTAACTACCCCTCACCCCTGGAGTCTTTACTATAATAATAAAACCCTTACATCCACCTCTCAGTATTTCACCCCACCCCAATAGTCACCTTACCATGTTCCTCGTGGTCAATATTATCATTTACTCTGCCGAAATCCTCACCCTGAATGCCATGAAGTTGGCAATATGTGGTTTTTTTTGGAGCAAGATGCCCTAGGCTATCATCAACTGCTACAAATCCAGCGGTATTACTATCCTCCCCTCTGATGCTTGCCTCCCTCCCACCAACTCATTGCTCCCTCACTGGCAACTCATAGCTTCTATCCACCCTTCCTATTCACTTCCTAGATACACCCAACTGCAGGCTACCTCCCCTCTTCCATCCTCTCTGCCTCCGATTCCTGTGCTTATCACACCCAAAGTCCTTACTTTGTGGGATTCCAGCCAACTACATTCCACTTAGGTAGAACCAACCAAGTCCTCTCCCTGCTGTTAGATCTCCTCTCCCTATTGATTTTTTAGGCTACCTGTTAGATCGATAAGAGACTCACTTACCTATTTTTCCCCAAAATCACCTACCATCTGCACTCTAGAATGGGCCTAGGTCTTCTGCCAACACTGACGACTTCACCTACCCTAACCCAAAGATGGAATGCCACGATAGCTTCTGGAAAACTGTACTCTTGTCTCCCTTTTCCCGCACTACTACCTGGTCAAGCCTTTCCTTTCCCAATATCCACTCATAACCCAGCACCGTATTATTGCAGCAACGATCCACCAGATGATGTCAGGAAAGCGCTGTCAGGGGGCCCTCTCCTCAAAGAGTAGATATGCTAACTCTGCAATTTCCCTCCTTTAATGCCTGCCGCGCAGTCAGTCTCACCCCTTTCTTACTGCAGTAATGAATCTGATCCAGAACTGGTTTTCTTTTCCATACTTTATCTTCTATGGCAGTGATAATGACCCTGAATTGCATTTCCTTCAATGCTTACTTCAATAGTGACTATTGGTGGGCAGAATGATAATATGGAAATTACTAGAGGAAACCTGGCTCTAGTATTTTCTTTGTTTTACACTCTAGAGATTACCGTTTCATTATTGCCATAGCTAGTGCTCTATACATATTTGTGTATGATAACAGTTCATATATGAGATAATACAGAAATCAACCCCCCCCCCTGTATGAGCAAAACTCCTAGAGTTATGAGATTCTCAAGCAAGAGAGAAGAGACCTTCACAATATATCCAGTTATTAAGCTATTAAACTTTGAAAAAAACTTTATTTTTTATATTCTTTTAAATGGGTGCAGTTCTGGGAAAATCAGTAAGATTGCTTTTACGGTGTTATGAGTTAGGAGAGGTTTCAGTTTACATAGCAACCGGAACCTTTTTGAGAAAAAAGGGAAAACATTTTGCAGAAATAAAACTAATATAACTCAACCACCTATGCAGTATATTCATTTAAAATAGAGAATCATAGTCCTCTTTCCTTTTTGTTCCAGGCTATGGAAATTAAATTCATTTCACATAAAGTTAATAGTTGTAAATACCTACTGTCAATTATTAACATATATTAAGAAATATAATACGTGCTGAATAATTAAATTAATTTAGGTTTTAACTTAAATAAACTGCTTTTCACTTGTATTTAGAACCAGGAGGACAGCCACGAACTAGCTTTTGTGAAATTGTAGCCTGAGATTAAGGTAAATAATCCTCAATCTAGTTGTCTTTATCCAATTTAGAACCTTTTCACGCTTTGCTTCTCTGACTATTAATCGACGCCTATTTTTCTGTTCCCGTACTGTAGATATTAGTTGATTATCAGGCTTTGAGTAGGACCATTGATTTTGATATTCAGGAGGAAGGTAGGGAGAGTATTTAGGTGTTATCGGGTAGCCAATTCGGTAAAGTTGAATTGACTAGGCCGTGCTTGTATCGAGAATATCGGAGAACTGTCAGGAAAGCTTGGTAAAAAGTATGGTTGAGATAAAAGGGTTCTCAAAAGCTTTATAACTTGTTAGATTATTAAGGTCTCTTCTGCGTTGATTGCGGATCCCTTAACTAAGGGGGGTTTTTTTTTTTTTTTTGATTATCTCATATATTCGCTGTTAACGTACTGGAACCTCAATGGAGCGCTAGCTATGGCATAAACGAAACGTTAATTCCAAACGTGCAAAACAAAAGAATTAACTGCACAAGTTCTCCCCTAGTGATGACAATACCGTCACCACACCCAGCAATGGCGACTAATTCAGAATGTATAGAATGAAATGATACCAAAAGAAATCATAACTGAAAGAAAAGATATAGCAGGAAAGTCAAACCACTTAGTCTGAGTCATTGTCGGAGGAGGAGGAGGTAGCAGTAGCAAAAACTGCTGGCATGGTGGGCGAGAAATTTGTGCGAGTAGCGCGGATGTATGAGGCAAGACCAAGGATCATGTCCAGGCCGGCCCAACGTGGAGAGCCATGGTCCATCGTAGACAGCTTCGGAAGGTAAAGCTGGCGTTCTCGGCACTAGCAGGGGCAGTGGTGAATTGCATGCACGAAGGTTTCGTCCTCGGAGTCGCAGAACGGGCAAGTGGGAGAGCGATCAGCATGGTTCCTTGAAGCTTGCGCAGCAAGGTAGCTCTTGCCAGCGCGCATTTGGTGGATTCGCCCAGCTGTGAAGCAGTCGAGGCCCATGAAGCCATCTGGGCATAGGGACGTCTTGTACTCGTAGTAAGGAGGGGGTGGGGACAGGAGTGTTCAATCCGTGAGAAGGTCCTTTCTCCACTCCTCCTTCAACAATTTGTAGGAGACAGCACCTGGGATTGGAGGAGGTGGGGCTAAAACAGTGCCCGGGAGGAGGTGTGAGTTTATCTGAGGGAGTTTGAACCCGTCTGGTGCCACCTTGACCAAGAGGTAGCACATTGCATTGATTGGAAGGTGAGAGCGAACGGCGGGTATGGGCCTTGGTTGGTTACAGCGCAGGGGGATGTAGTTGGCCCTAATGCCACAATGGAGGTAGCGGGAGGAGTTCCCTGCCCTAAAATTGGACTAGGATGGAAATGATGGGGACAGCTGGGCTATGGCAGGGTTCATCTGGGAGGGGAGCAGGCAAAACGTAGTGCAGCCATCCTGTGGCGATGGGGGAGGAGCGAGTTAAGAGTGGGGAGGGATGCCTCACAGGGAAGGATAGATACAGGAGACGATGAGAAGCAGTTAGTGACCTATCGTTGGACCTTGCTCCAAAAGACCTCCATCTTACCCATCATCGCAGCGTTGGGGACGAGGAGGTCAGCTCCATAAGTGAGGATCGGTAGCAGCAGGCCCATGGCCAGTCTGCGGTTCAGGCAGGGGACTATGCCTATGCCAGGAGGAGAGAGTGGCCTGATGAGGCCAAAAGCCTCCTGAGCGAGGGCTAGTCTATTGAGGAAGTGAGTGGAGGTGTCCATCGAGGGTGAGAACCAGTATCCTAGCCAGAGGGCTATGGAAGAGGGGTGGAAGTGACTCCCATCGAGAGAGACCGGGGCCAGTGAGGGGCGAGAGCGATCCCTTGGAGTTCGCCAGTGGATAACTTCAGTTTTGGGGATGGAGAAGGAGACTCCAAGTGGGGTAGCCTTCCTGGAGAGGCGGGTGTAGTAGTGTTGAAGAAGCTGTGTGTTCGTCTGGTATGACCCAGACCCAACAGTGACAGTAAAATCATCAACATAAGAAAATATAACCCCCTTTGGGATAGACAAGTACAGGGAGGAAACATAAAATAAAAATAACCAAGGAGAGATAGGAGAGCCCTGAGGGACACCCACTTGAACAGGTAAGAAAATATTGGTGGAGCCTTGAAAAATCAAGCGGCATTTGTGGTGAGTCAAAAAGGAAGAAACCCAAGAAACCATGTAAGGAGATACGCCTTTGGCGCGATGTAGGCAAGATAAACAGGTAGAGGAAATATTATCAAAGCCTCCTTTAATATTAAGGAAGAGGGTATAGGTCTTGAGGCCTGCACGTTGCAGCAGGTGGACATTGTAAGTGAGGGCAGCACATGCGTCAAAGGTGCTGAGGCCGGGGAACGAGCCATATTGGTTAGGGTGGATGAGGCCAACGGTGCGGGCCATTAGCGAAAGGCAGTTTGCCATTTTCCTTTCCATAATCTTGGAAATACTTTCTAGGAGGACAATGACTCATAAGGAGGAGAGGAAGTTATAATCAGATTTGCCAGGCTTGGAGAGGACAATGACATTGGCTCTTTTAAGGGAGGAGGGGTGGAAGCCATAGGTCAGCAGGGGACCTAGGAGGGAGGTGAGGAAGGTGGGGTTGATGTTGTTGATCCTTTTCCATATGCCATAGGGGATCAGGTCAGGCCTGGGGGCTGAGGTGTTGGAGGACTTGCAGAGGGCGAGGAAGACTTCCTGTTTCTGAAGTGGCAGGAAGTCCGCGAACGGTCGCAGGATGAATGGCGAGGATTGAGTGTCTTTAGGAGGGAAAAAGTGATGCAGGAGGGAGGTGTTGACTTTGATGGGTGTAGTGGCATTAGGAAAGGAGGGGAACCGATCGGTAAGGCGACCACTAGCGATCCTGCAGGCAGCCCACACGGATTTGGAGTCCAAGGAGGCGAGGAGAGAGTTCCAGTGTAATGCCCTAGCCTTTTTTATGGCCTTGAAATACGCGAGGCGGGAGGCACGAGCTCTGTCGGAGAGGGTGGTGGAGGGTGACATGCGTGATATTCTTGCCTCTCTGTTGAAAGCTTGGCGCTGCTGCGATAGTTCAGCTGTCCACCATGGCTTTGACCTGAAGCAAGGACATTTGTTTGGTGTGTTCTAGGCTAGGAGGGAGGTCATGGTGCGCAGGTGGCGGTCGAACCAAGCACTAAGTGAGGCTGAGGTAGGGAGCTGGGGAGGAGGTGAGACCGATAGATCCTTGATGAGAGGGAAGAGTGTGTACCAATCCGTTTTGGTTCAGTTAGGAGTGGGGTCAGGCTGTCGCAGGAATGGCGTGGATAGGGCTATTGTGATTGGGACATTGTCAGAGCCGGTGAGTGGGAGGGTGATACCCCATGAGCTAACAAAGGGGTCAAGCGAGGGATTTGCGAAGGCCAGGTCTAAGACTCCAGGTCTGTATATGCCATTGAAGGGGAACCTAGTGAATACACCTGGTGTATTTATAAGTGAGTAGCCTAGCTCGGAGGCCAGGTCAAAGTATGGGGAAGAAAGACTAAATTCAGTATCAGAAAGGACCCATAGAGGGTCGGAAAGAGGGTGATGGAGGTTCAAATCCCCAACCAGGAGGGTTGGGAAAGCATGTTCCCTGAAAATCAAAGATGGGAAATTGTACGGATGTCGGATGAGCGCCCGGTGGTGGAGTATGCATTGTAAACGCTGAATACCCGATGAGTTGAGTTAAACATGCCTGAAGGGGAGTGGATATCAATTGCCAAAAAGACAGCCAGTCGAAGAAGACGGGTAGTAGTGCAAAGACTTGCATAAAATCAAGCAGAGCATAAATGGCCACCCTAGGTTTGGCGCCGTTAGTAGTAGGTGGGGAAAAAGATTTATAAGAGGAAAATATTGGTGGTCGCCTCTTGAAGACCAGAGGATCCTGCAGGGCGACCAAGTGTGGAGGGGTGGATATAGTCTTAAGGCTATTGAATAAGGACAGAAACACATTTGAGCTCCCAAGGAAGTGGTATTGAATGAGGGTGAGGGTAGTGCCTGGCACCTGCGTCAGGGAGGGGGGGTACAGTGCAGGACTAATTGGCGAGGAAAGCCCGATGGGCCATGTGGGAGTGGAGAACTGGAGAGCCAGG
>QFET01008464.1:0-15329 GCA_003316355.1 Tuber calosporum | reverse complement strand
CGGGTAGGGTGGGTGCATCCTGGTCCATGAGAGCATCAGGTCCTTGTATGCCCTTAGGCTCAGAGGGGGCATCATCGTCCGTGGGAGAGAGGGGGCGGGATGGGCAGGAACGGTCCGTGGCAGGATGTGGACCTGCGCAACTAGAGTACATGAGGGGAGAGGCGGGACAAGACCCAGCAACCGAGTTAGGGTTCCAGCCCTTAGGGCAAGTGGTATTAGGGCAGCGGTGGGCCACTCGTGTATGTGTTAGAGCACACAGGGGGCAAGTAGGGGTGGTGGCATTGCACATAGGAGAGGGGTGGGAGTAAACCCAGCACTTCTGGCATTGCATACACTTCCCAGAGGAGTGGGCCTTTTCGACCTTGCGCGGACGGGAGAACAGACGGATGGCGGAGCCAAGCCTGTTTATATCGTCCGCGGCCAAGGTGACTACAGCAGACGTAGTGGTCTTTGTTGCCCAATGTCAGGGTCGGTTTGGAGGAAACGTGCAGAGTAGATGACGACGTCAGTTGCATTGCGAACTCACTCAGACAGGGGAGGGAAGAGGTCAGCCTGGTCCTCCCGAAGGTAGGGTATAGGTAAGTTGTGGATGGCTAATTGGACCTCATTTGGGGCAGGGTGGAAAGGGCGATAGGGGTTGTTTCCTACAGGAAAAGCTTGGTTAAGACGGTTAGTCATGGCTTCATAGTAGGGTGAGTAGGCAGTGGAGGGTATGTGTGGGTCAATGCCCTGGAGGGTAAGAGATCCTTTAGGATTGACACGTACGGAAAAGGACAGGGGGAAAGGGCAGTTGGCCTGCCTCAGGACGGCAGCCATCAGGTCGGGGGTGGTGGCTCCCATACGGTCAGCATCTGCATGAGGTGCGGGTGAGGTACGGGGGGCAAAGAATCTGCGCTCGGCAGAGGGCAACGGTGCTGGACCTCGAGACTGAGGGCTGCTGTCGTTGGACGCTGTGACTTGGACCGGCGTAGTTGGCTTCTACCCTTTGCCTTTGGTACCTGGTGCAGTGGATGGTCCTACTGCAACAGCAGCATAAGACTTGTTGGCCGGACGGGACTGGGTGTGTGTGGGACAGTTGTTGGAGGATGAGGGTGGTGAGCGGAACTCGGTAAGTGGAGGGTATTTGCCTGCCCTGTATTCTTGGGCTTCCCAGAAGCGTGGGTGTCGGACGACCTATGCGGCAGGGTTGCAGTACCACTGTTTTTCAACTGTGTCATAGCAGGTGAGGTCATGGTCCGAGCCTTGAATTGCTCCTTGTGTGGGTTAGGGTTAGGGGTTGGGGAAAGACCTAGGTCGAGCTGGAGCGAGGCGAGGTGGAACCGGCGGGAAAGGAGGGGGTTGTCTGGCAGTGGCTCCTGCCGTGACACGAAGGGAGAGGTCCCTTACTGTCGCCTCCCAGGCTGCAAATGCGGAGGGGGCTGAAGTAGGAGGAGGAGCGGGGGTCGTGATAGTGCAGGAGATCTCATCCACGCACGTAGTCAGTGCGGCAAGTCAGCTAACTACCACATTCATTCCAGACAGGACGGTACAGAGGAGTGGGATGATGGTGGCATACCCGTTGGAAAGGTTCTGGAGGAGGGAGTTGTCAAACGCAGGGAAGGATACCTGGGATAGGCTAAACTGGGTAACCATAGCGTTTAGGAGGTTCAGGGTTGCAATCAGGTGGTCGGAGAGGGGTCCAGAGGTGCAGGCGCGGGAGGAGTGGGCTGAGTAGGGGACTGTGCAGTGCTGGGTGCACGAGGCTGACCTGGAGGGGCCAGGGGAAGCTGTGGCCATCACAGTTACACTGGAAGTGGGGCTATGTCGCTAAAGAGTGTGGCTTAAGCGAAGGGCAAAATTTGGTATGTCGTGGATGTTGCCACACAAAAGGGTGAAGTTTTGTTCGGCTAAAATGGGCAAGAGTTTCAAGCGGGAGGAAAATAGAGGGCGCGGAGCGTGTCCCTTAACTACGGGGTACTGCTAACTATTAATACACTTTACCTACAACTTAGGTTGGCCAGATAAAAGAAGCATCATTGCAAACTTCGGCCATGGTCTAAACCGTGTGAACACCATTTGACCCTGAATACGTATGACCCTACTACAGCAAATGATCCCCAGGACTGTCTATTGCTCTGAGGGTGTCAAGCACTCCACTAGTAGATATCCTTCGATCTGGTTGCCTAATGAAGTAAGTTCAAATTGATTCCGCTCATTTGTGAACATCATACAGAATACCAGGTGATCAGTCTAGATAACCTTCTTCCCAGCATATATGCACTCAAGTGCAGATGCATTCGGATTATCAAGAATTCAGAATATATAATAGATCCACTTGGATAAATTACTCTATCATCTTTCACCGAGGCTGAGTAGTTATGCATACGATCCTACTTCTTTCCATTGTGGGTAGTAGTCAATATAGTAACCTGTCGGCGCCATATACCATCACATCTTTAAACTGAAAGTCTAGAACCATATCCCATATGTGTAACATCAGATCCCCCTTCCTAGGCTTCACCTCGATGCAATTTTTCCTTTTAGTACTCCTTCCGGTAGGGTTAAAAATCCTTCTGCGATAATTTGTCCACAGCAGGAAAAACCTTTCCGTAGATACTACATGGCCCAACCTTGGCATTGCAAGATTATCCCTGTGAAAATCTTCTACCAATTTTTGAGCATGCTCTACGTGCTCTGGTGGTCCCCAGGGGTTTTCATCTTCAGAACATTGGTTCCACAAGACAAAGTATGGAAGTTGTTGGATCTTTGGTGAACCTCTTCTGAATCTTCGCTCATAAGAGCATATTTCACTAATGATGATTTTTTCCACTTCCCATTCAAGGTCACCTTCAACTTCTTCTGGTGCCAGGGGTAGTTGTTCTCGGCCAGGTCAAACTGATTTTCGGTATGGCTCGAGTAGTGATACATGGAATACCAGATGGATGTTCTATCGCTCTGATATTTCCAAACTGTAGGAAAGGTTACCTCTTTGGTCTAGGATTTTGAATGGGCCATATAATTTTAGCCCTAAATTCTTGGACGGTAGCTTAGTGCGGATATTCTTTGCATTTATTATAACCAAGATGCCAATTTTGAAGTCTGGTTGACTGCGAGGTTCACTATCATAGTACTTGTTCATCCCTTCACAAGTCTTCTCCTGGGATTCCTTTGACTTTTCATGTATTGCTTTCATCCAGGGAGCATACATAGTTGCCCCTGGATTCTGAGCTTCTAGCTCCTTCATCCATTCTGTTTGAGGATGGTAACCATAATTTGCGAAGAAAGGGGTTATTCCATGTGCGCTAGTTACAGAGTTGTTATATGCATACTCAGCTTACGGCAGTCGATGGTACCAGTCATCCTTATCGTAGTTGACAAATATTCGAAGGTAGACTCCCTGCACTTAGTTAACTCTTTCGATTTGTCCATTAGTTTGAGGATGGTAAGCCGTAGACATCTTTCTTTTGATGCTTAATGTCTTGCACAATGATTCACAAAATTCTCCAGCAAACTTTGATTCCATGTCGGAAATGATTTCAGTTAGTAACACATGAAGTTTCCGACTTCTTTGATGAATGCCTCAGTCACGTTCTTTGCAGTAGCGTTTTCTTCTAAGCGCGTATAGTGGGCCAGTTTGGTGAACCAGACGACTAAAACCCTGATTTGGCTGTATCCTGCAGATTTCTCAACTTGTGTGATAATATCTACTGAAGTAGATGCCCAAGCCGCAAATGGGACCTGTAGTGGTTGTAACAGCCCAAAGCGTGCATGTCTTGGTGCCTTAGCTTTTTGGCACGCAGTACAGGATAGTACGTAGTCGTTTATCCAGTTCGCGATTCCTTTCGCGTAAAAGTCTACAGTGATATTGTCCAGAGTCTTTTCTTGACCGGAATGTCCTGGGATCTTAGACTCGTGACAGATTTGTGCAATATCTGTCTCCAGGTCTTCGTTTTGAGGAACATATTGGCGTTCTTTATAGTAGAGCATTCCATCTGTTAGGGTCCCTTGTTTTGGCATTTCTTTACCATCATCCCATAAACTTTGCAGTTCCTTATTCTGGTCTAGCCAATCTGGATCCTCCTTTGCCATTTCTCTTACCCGTTCCAATAAGTTTATATCAAATTTCTTAACTTCGTACTTTGCAATTATTGCATTTGACATTAGTGTTTGTCCCTTAGTGCATATCAGGTGTGAGGTAATAACCATTGAGTCCAAACATATGTGCTTTCCGTCAGAATATACGAAACATAATTGTGGTTGGTTTTCTCCAACTGTATATTTGAACTGCCAAACCCCTGGCTTGCTCGTTCAGTTTCATCTAACTCAATAACCTGATGAAGTTCTCTATCATCAACCTTTTCCACAATCATTACGGCTATCCGGTCTCCTGTGTGTACCTGAAAAGCATTACCAGTAGTGTTAACTAAGATGATCTTACCCTCTCCTCTATAGGCCGCATCCACTACTCCGGCTGCAATGGAAATGCCATGCTTGACTGCTAATCCACCACGTAGTGGAATATGTGTATATATTCCAATTGGTAATCTGATAGCCAATCCTGTCCCAATGGGCACTAATCCATTTGCAGGAACTATATTGTTTACATTACAGTAGAGGTGATGACCGGCGGCTAGCTTGGAACCTCGAGTCGGGATTCTTGTTTCCAGTAGAAGTTTTTTAATACTAAAATTATTGTTGCGTTCCCCTTGAGGCAACCGCAGACTCATACATTCGGAGTTTTCTTTAACCCACATAACTGAGACAACTAAGTTTCGGTTATTCTTCTGGTTTTCAAAGTGATGAGACTGAAGAATAGCCTACTTGGCATGCTCAGCTTCCTCCACAGGGCGATACTCTGGCCTCCTGCTTAAAGCATCAGGTTTGCCTCCTCTCGTTCCAGGTCGGTAAATAATTTCAAAGTTTTAATCAGTTATGTTCTGAGCTCAGCGGATTTATCTATCCAACCAGGCCTTTTTTGTGGGAAAATATTGTAGGTTTTGAAGATCAGTGTATATGGAGAAAGGTTTTTCGGTTCCAGCAAGGTAGTGTCGCCATTCTTGTTTCGCTACAAATATTGCCAACAATTCCTTGTCATGAATATCATAATTGCGTTCAGCAGGTGTCAACTTTCGAGAATGGAAAGCAACAGGAAGTACTTTTTTGTCAAAATATTGTGAAAGGACACATCCAAGGGCATAATCACTAGCATCCGTTTCCACTACCGTTTCCCTGTCCAGATGGAAATGATACAATATCGGAGAAGTGATAAACCTAAGTTTGAGCTCCTCAAACGCTTGCTGTTGCTTCTCACCAGAAGGAAAAATCCTCCAGGTTTCCTTTAAGCAAATCAGTAATTGGTGTGCATAGTGCGGAGCTATTCTTTATGAACCAACGGTAGAAGTTGGCCAAGCCCATAAATATTTCAATTTCTTTTACCGAGGTGGGTGGTTTCCAGGCCGTGCTTGAATCCACCTTTCTGTCGCTCATAGTAACTCCATCAACAGTCACAACATACCCTAGGAACTGCACTAATTTGACATGGAAGGTGATTTTCGTAAGCGAGATGGCCATTCTGTATTCTCGCAGTCTTTCTAAGACTTTTCCAACCAATATGACATGTTCCTTCACAGATTTAGAGTATATAAGTATATCATCAATGTATACTACAACTCCTTCATCGAGGAAGTCTTTCAGGATCATAGTCATTATTGATTGGAAGGTGGCTGGTGTATTTACCAGACTAAACAGCATGACATTATATTCATATAAGCCATATCGTGTTCGAAACGTTGTTTTCCATTGATCACCCTTTCTTATACAGATCAGGTGGCAACCCTCCTTTGGATCCAATTTGGTGAAAATCGTGGCTCCTTCCACACGGTCAGGTAGTTCCGTCATAAGGGGTAGTGGATATTTCATGTGGATAGTGACTTTGTTTAACCCTCGGTAGTCAACTACGAACCTGAGACGTCCATCAGGTTTTGGCAGAAAAGGTTTTGGTGCTCCAGCCGGTGATTTGGTGGGGGAAACCTTTCCTAGTTTTAACATATCATCCAGATATGTTCGCAGTGATTTTAACTTCTTTTCTGGGAGGGGATAAATTGGTCCCCCAGGTGGTTGGGAATCTGGTTTGAGGTCAATAGCGTGATCGAAGGTCTCATGAACCTGTAGTTTCGCTGCTGTTGATGGGTGGAAAAGGTCTTTGTAGTAATGGTTTTGCACGGGTAGTGTATCAAGGATTATATCTTCCTTATCATCTACACTTGCAATTCTTCCAATTACCAGTGCCTATGGATTTTCCAATTCCTGCTCATCCTACTTGTTTGATATTCCTTCATCCTCCGGTAAGAGGTGACGTTGACATCCATGAGCCTCAAATCTCCAGCTTCCTTCGTCTTGAATTTCCGTTATAGGATGTTCATTATTCCACCATGCAAATAGAATTATTATTCCATAATTCCCTGTTGGTGCGATCACGCACACAATCTTTGATAAGTGTTTATTTTTTCCAATTTCCAGGTAAAGGGGAAGGGTGAAATCCCTTCCTGTAGATAATTGATTTCCAGTAAAACCCAAAATAGGTACCAGACCCTCACGAGACTTGTAATGGATATTCAATTCAAGGATTAAATTTTCGTGTATAACAATGATATCGGATCCAGAGTCTAATAAAACTCTTATGCGATATCGTTTCCAATACACATTGATATGTGCAGTTCCTTCAGGACATTGGTAGCGTTTTGGTTCTTCGTGTTAGAGCTTCTTTCACTTATGCAACCTTGTTATCTCCGATCGTCCTCGCTTATAAGACATTATGATTGTATAACTTGGGTGTTCATGACACCACCAGCATTGCTTCGACCATAGTGGTCTCCTCAGACAAATTAAATAAATAGTTAATTATTAAGATTCTGGGCGGCCCACTACGAGTGGTCTTTACACCCTTCCGAGGGGCTCTCAAAATATTAAAACCCCCGTCAATAGGGGAGAGACCAGTAAAACGCTTAAAAATGCAATTAAAAAAATTTTTACTTCTCTACCTTTCCTGTAGGATAATACCCTAAAGGAGTAATATTTTTGGAAAATAAATTATATTGCCGCAAAGAGCAGAAAATTCTGAAAATAGTAACCATTTCCAAAATTGGAATATCTCGTCACAATGTGGTATTATTTGGTGTTAGGTTGACGTGGTTGTTGTCACGTACATAACACGTCCCTGATAGGCGAACCAATATCATGAGATTTCCAAGAAAACGTTACTGCAGTTCAGCTATGGTCTGGTGGTAAAATGAGCCTAGCCCGTTCATTTTGTCCACAGGGTCCTGCGATCAATCCACCCTTCTGGCGGATTAAACAACGGTTTTTTGTACCAGAGGCGACTAGGGCTAGCATGTACTGGGAGGTCACCCCTGCTACTGCCCAACACTTCCCATGTGACTAAAAGAGGGAAGCACATCCTAGTACCTAAAACGGAGATCCTTCTTCCGAAGAAGTAAAAAGCCGGAACCTAAAATTAGAACCAATCTGAGTGAAAATGAAATTACAGAGATCTCCCCAACGGCGGAGGTCTCATACTCCGGTCCCCTGAATCCAATCAGTTGAAGCACAGTATGGAACCTCAATGAGGTTACAGGGAATTACGATTCCCAACATGCAAACATGTAACTGCATGCCAATTTTTGAGAGGAATTTAAGAATTCTTTTTCATTATCGATAACCTCATTTTCTTGATCTTCAGCACCTTAGACTTGTGAGTTCCCAATTTTCGATCCCTGTCACTATTGCTACTGCCCTGAATACCCAATCGCCTTCACCGTTGGTGCCATTCAGACCTTTCTGTGTCCGATAATTCCCATAACCGAGGGTCTGGTTCGCTCTGTATCTGGTTCACCTTTGGCCCTGATCATCTTACAGTAAGAGCAGCTGTTTCTGGTTTGCGGTAGAATTTCAGACGGTCCTTAGTTGATTGCTCAGTGAAGGCTCTTGGTACCACGTTGTCCTTTGAACATTTTCGCGAAGTGTGGTTATTGAGGCCCCAGCGAGTGCAAGCCTTTTCTACGTTTCGCTTATCCATAACATTTTGGGGGATTCCATCATGCGCATTCTTCCAGTCCGTATGCTCATCATTATTCTTGATTCCTCCTTTCATTTCAGATAGTTTTCCTTTGGCTGACTTCCATCGGGTAGGATTGTTTTTTTGTTTCTGGTCGGTGTATCCGTGGTTTGTGTTGAACGCTTTGAAGAATCATCACGTTTTCGCTTGAATGATCCACTCTTTGAGGCCTCACCGTTGGATAGGTTCCTCCATTCTAGAATTTCCTTCTCTTGCCTGCCAACATCCGGTTTGGTTTCCATCCATTCTTCATACGAGGAAAACTTTATATGGGATAACTGGCGAAGAATTTCTTGAGAAAGTTTGCTTTCCACCCGTACCCTCTAACTAAATCCTGAGAGACCGGCCTTGATATAGAGATTTTCGAGAAGTAGAAGATAGGTGTCTATTTTGCCCTTATAGGCTGCCTTTATGATTACTTCTAGGGCTAGGCGTTCCTCCTCGATACTCATATATCGCTTTGTAATTTCCTGTCGAAAGCGTTCCCAATTTGGAATAGTCTGGGTCCAGGGTATATCCACCTAATCCACCCATCACATTGCGCTATTTCTCCAAGAAGGGTGCCACTTTGTTCCCCTTTGTTTTCCCCAAGGTAAAAACTATTCGGTGTGCATGATTTTCCCACTGTGTAGGATTGCGATCGAAGTAGTCTTCACAGGCTGTCAACCAGTTTCGAACATCTTGGTTTTCATTTCCTTCGAAGAAGTAGGGTGGTTCCGCTATTAGCTTTGCTGGTATGGAGAGTCCACCGATACGTTCTAGGAAAGCCATAGTTAACCTGTCCTCGAGTACATCATTTTGGGAATTGACGGTAAACGGGAAGTGCGTTCCTGCCTGCTGCCCTCTCTAACCCGTCAATCCTCTCCATCACTATCTTACACACCATCATCAGGCTCATAGGCATCACCAAGGTTGCCTTGTGGAAGTGGTGGTGGTAGGTTATTTCCTCCATGGTCAACTCCTTTTCCTTTATTCTTCCTTGGAGTTGATGCTGATGCATTTGTAGGAATACTACCTTCTATTGGTACCATAGTGGGTCCTCGGTTAGACGGTCCTGGATCACAATCACTAGGTCGATGCTGTATTGGTGCAGGTGTCTTTTCCGGTAATGGAAGTACTAGAGCCTCTAGGTAGGCCTTCACACCCACACTCTGTTTTCGTTGCTGTTGAGCAGTAATTTCTCGTTGCTCTTCATCCTTCTAGTCTATTCCTGTTCCTGTTGGTTCAACTTAGTATTGAGTTCTATTAGTGCCTTTACCAGGATTCGGTCCCTGGTTTCTGAGACATGGGCCAGATCCTCCTGTTGAGCCTATTCGCGTCGAACTCTTCCTGAACCTGGGCACGTAACCTTTACTGCTCCCTTTCAGTGTCGCCACTCAATTGTTTCAATGCACAGTGACCTTCCTGTATCTCAGCATCATAGATAACTTCACCTCTGGCCATACGGCTCTGCAGCAATTCTAGCATTGTAAAACCCTGCCTGGCCTCCTGTGATAGTGCTGAGATCGCTATGGGATTCTCATCGGCATTGCTTTCAAGGATTGGTCCAGGTGGTGTAATGCATAGACAACATGTGGCTGGAAGTTATCTTGCGTATTGACAGGCTTCTTATTTCGCTTGGTACGTTTCTGAACTCCTGATGCTGGACACCCCAAATGAGTAATGGGCGAGCAGGTATGGCTTCGGATAGGATTAAGGATGCCGAAGGGGTAGATTCCGTGTCATCCTCTTCAATCATCCTATCATGTCCCAAAGGACTAGGAATAGTAGTGTCATCAAGTGCCATAGCCATGGCAGCTCGCTTAGACACCAAAATAATTTCTCTATGAGAAAATATAAAATAACCAGTAGTCTGGCCTCTAGGCAAATTGGGCGGTTTTTGCTTTTATTTTGCATGTTTGGAATTAACGTTTCGTTTATGCCATAGCTAGCGCTCCATGCAGGTGCCTGTACATTAACAGCGAATGTATGAAATAATCAAATCAAATCAAACTCCAAAATCTGGCCTATAGCCAAAAGGTGCTAAAGGGGAGAGAAATTAGCTTAAATAGCGGGTTGTGCGCAAGGTCAGTAACAAGTATCTCTGTAAAAGAGGATATGATGCATTATTGTTTGCATTTTGTTAAAGCAGTTATCCGCCCTCTATCTTAACGATAGAAATATTCTGTATATTTTGGCTGTATGTGAGCAAGTTGTCATAGTGCAACTGCTTGAAGGTCAAGGACGTACTCTACGCAGCAGATTGGAAATATATTGTCAAAATTGAGAGGTTGGCAGTGCCCACAATGTTGGCACTGAAGAAAACTTGGAGTGTCAAAGTATTCTCACGGCCTGAGAGAATACAGAGCTGCTTTGGTGACAGGAGAGTAACAATATAGTGTTACAGGGTAGCCAATTCGGTATTATTGAATTGACTAGGAAGTGCTCGTATTGGGAAAATCGGAGAACTGTCAGGAAAGCTTGTTAAAAAGTATGGTTAAGATAAAAGTGTTCTCAAAGGCTTTATAACATGTTATATTGTTAAGGTCTCTTCTCCGTAGCTTGATGATCTCTTAACTATGGGGTTTTTTTTTTTTTTTTTTTATTATCTCATATATTTGCTGTTAACGTACAGGAACCTGCATGGTGCGCTAGCTATGGCATAAACAAAACGTTAATTCCAAACGTGCAAAACAAAAGAAATAACCGCACAAGTTCTCCCCTAGTGATGACCATACCGTCACCGCGCCCAGCAATGGCGACTAATTCAAAAATTATAGAGTGAAATGACACCAAAAGAAATCATAACCGAAAGGAAAGATATAAATATAAAAAGGAAAGGCAAACCTCTCAGTCTGAGTCATTGACGGAGGAGGAGGAGGCTGCAGTAGCAAAAACTGCTGGCATGGTGGGCGGGAAGTTTGTGCGAGTGGCGGGCATGTATGAGGCAAGACCAAGGATCATGTCCAGGTTGGCCCAAAGCGGAGAGCCATGGTCCATCGTAGACAGCTTCGGAAGGTAAAGCTGGCGTTCTTGGGACTTGGAGGGGCAGTTGAGAATTGCATGCTCAAAGGTTTCGTTCTCGGAGTCGCAGGAAGGGCAGGTGGGGCAACGATCAGCACCGTTCGATGAGGGTTGCGCAGCAAGATAGCACTTGCCAGCGCGCATTTGGTGGATTCGCCCAGCTGTGAAGCGGTCGAGGCCCATAAAGGCATGAGAGCGTAGGGACGGCTTGTACTGGTAGTAAGGAGGGGGTGGGGACAGTGGTGTCCAATCAGTGAGTTGGTCCTTTCTGTACTCCTCCTTCATCAATTTGTAGGAGACAGCACCTGGGAACGGAGGAGGGGGGGCTAAGACAGTGCCGGGCAGAAGGTGTGAGTTTATCTGAGGGAGTTTGAACCCGTCCGCTGCCTCCTTGACCAAGAGGTAGCACATTCCATCGATTGGGAGGTGAGAGCGCACAGCGGGTATGGGCCTTGGTTGGTTCCAGCGTAGGGGGATGTATTTGGCCCTAAGGCCACGTAGGTGGTGGCGGGAGGAGTCCCCTGCCCTAAAATTGAAGAAGGATGGAAATGACGGGGGCAGCCGGGCTGCGGCTGGGTTGATCTCCGGAGGGGAACAGGCCAACCTTAGTGCAGCCATCCTCCGGCGATGGGGGAGGAGCGAGTTGAGAGGGGGGAGGCAAGCCTCGCAGGGAAGGATAGATACAGGAGTCGATGAGAAGCAGTTAGTGACCATACGTTGGACCTTGCTCCAAAAGAGCTCCATCTTACCCATCATCGCGATGTTGGGGACGAGGAAGTCAGCTCCGTAGGTGAGGATCGGTAGCAGCAGGCCCATGGCCAGTCAGCGGTTCAGGTAGAGTACTATGCCTATACCATGAGGGAAGAGTTGCCTGATGATTCCAAAGGCCCCCTGAACGAGGGCTAGTCTCTTGAGGAAGTGGGTGGAGGTTTCCATCGAGGGTGAGAACCAGTATCCAAGCCAGCGGACTATGGAAGAGGTGTGGAAGAGACTCACATCGAGAGAGACTGGGGTCAGTGAGGGGGGAGAGCGATCCCTTGGAGTTCTCCAGTGGATGACTTCGGTTTTGGGGATGGAGAAGGAGACTCCAAGTGGGGTAGCCTTGCTGCAGAGGTGGGTGTAGTAAAGTTGAAGAAGCTGTGTGTTCCTCCAGTATGACCCAGACCCAACAGTGACAGTAAAATCATCAACATAAGAAAACATAACCCCCTTTGGGATAGACAAGTGCAGGGAAGAAACATAAATTAAAAATAACAAAAGAGAGATAGGAGAGCCCTGGGGGGCATCAACTTGAATAGGCAAGAAAATATTAGGGGAGGCTTGAAAAATCAAGCGGCATTTGCGGTCAGTCAAAAAGGAACGAATCCAAGAAACCATATGGGATACGCCTTTGGCGCGAAGTAGAGAGGATAAACAGGTAGAGGAAATATTATCAAAGCCTCCTTTGATATCAAGGAAGAGTGTAGAGGTTTTGAGGCATGCACGTTGGAGCAGGCGGACCTAGTGAGTGAGGGCAGCACATGCGTCAAAGGTGCTGAGGGCGGGGAGCGAGCCACATTGGTTTGGGTGGATGAGGCCAACGGTGAGGGCCATTAGCGAAAGCCGGGTTGCCATTATCCTTTTCAGAATCTTGGAAATAGTTTCCAGGAGGAAAATTACTCGGAAGAAGGAGGGGGAGTTATAATCAGATTTGCCAGGCTTGGAGAGGACAATGCCATTGGCGCTTTTAAGGGAGGAGGGGTGGAAGCCATACGTCAGCAGGGGACCTAGCAGGGAGGTGAGGAGGGTGGGGTTGATGTTGTTGAACATTTTCCAAATGCCAGAGGGGATCAGGTCTGGGCCAGGGGCTGAGGTGTTGGAGGACTTGCGGAGGGCGAAGGAGACTTCCTGTTTCTGAAGTGGCAGGAAGTCCGTGAACGGTCATAGGATGGATGGCGAGGATTGGGTGTCTTTAGGAGGAAAAAAGTGATGCAGAAGGGAGGGGTTGACTTCGACGGGTGTCGTCAAGTTAGGAAAGGAGGTGAAGCAATCAGGGGGGGGCCCGCTAGCGATCCTGCGGCCAGCCCACACCGACTTTTAGTCCATGGAGGCGAGGAAAGAGTTCCGGTTTGATGCCTTGGCCCAGTTTATGGCCTTGAAATACGCGAGGCAGGAGGCACGAGCACTTTCGGAGAGGGTGGTGGAGGGGGACATGTGAGATATTCTTGCCTCTGTGTAGAAAGCTTGGCGCAGCTGTGATAGTTCAGCCTTCCACCATGGTTTTGACAGGAAGCAAGGACGTTTGTTTGGAGTGTGCTGGGCTAGGAGGGAGGTGATGGTGCGCAGGTAGAGGTCGAACCAAGCACTAAGTGCGGCTGAGGTAGGGAGCTGGGGAGGTGGAGGGACCGATAGATCCTTGATGAGAGGGGAGCGTGTGAGCCAATCCGTTTTGGTCCAGTTAGGGGTGCGGTCAGGCTGTCGCAGGAATGGCGTGGATAGGGCTATTGTGATTGGGAGATGGTCAGAGCCGGTGAGTGGGTGAGAGATACTCCATGAGGTAACAAAGGGGGCAAGGGAGGGATTTGCGAAGGCCAGGTCTAAGATTCCAGTTCTGGATATGCCATCGAAGGGGAACCTAGTGAATACTCCTGGTGTATTTAAAAGTGAGTAGCCTAGCTCAGAGGCCAGGTCAAAGCATGGGGAAGAAAAGCTAAATTCTGTATCAGAAAGTGTTAGGCACATAACTCCCACAAGGCCCCAGAGGAGCAGTTTGAGAGCTCTGGGCTTGAAACTCCAGATACTAATACCCACCTCCGGCCCCGACGTTGGCCCCGGACGACAGCACTAGCGCCTTGTGCAGTTGCTCACAAGCAGAGAAAGAAGAAATATTGGAGCACCTCTCATAACACCGTATACGTCGTCGCCGTCCGTCCGACCGGATCCTGTCCGCAGGGTATATAAGAGGGCATCTCTGGCTACGCCTGGGAGAAGGAACCAAGCGACTTCGTTAAGAACTCGCGGAGTTACATCCCGTTGAAGTCAAGGGACCAAAACAACGTCCGGAAGCCTAGAAGGGAGTGGTATTCGGCCTATTCCGCAGAGAATAGTACCGAACCCCAAATGAATGCCTATCATAGGCAAGCACGCCTATCGGAACATGTTGATAAGGAGAGGCAGTGAAGACGAGAAGGCAATTGGGCTGATCGTGAACACAAGTCATCCTGAAAGCCTTCTGCAGAGCCGGATATCACGGCACGAAGCGGATTGGGTCGACATCCAAGTTGGCCCCTTGGTGTTCTAAGAAACTATTTGCAGATTCCAAACTGGACGGTCATAGTTTATACAGCAGAACGAAGGTAAACATCTCTCACCGAGTGGGCCCACCCACTACCGGAGAAAGGAGAGCTCTGATCACACCATTAGCTGTGCGGGGAAGAGATTTTTCAGGGTCAAAGGGGGTTCGCTCTAGAATACGGAGTGAGGAATTAGTTAGGAGATACATGGTTATAGGTAGATTTGGTGTAGTCCGCGAACACTCAGACGCGGGATATAAATATCGAAGTGCCTCCGGAGCTTTACACCTCATCAAGCAACAGAGAAGAGATCTTATCATTATCATTAGTTGTTACTCAAAAATCTTTACCTCCGAGCCTTCCTAGACAATCTCCGTTTACGAAGAAAGATTTAAGCCTAGTTCGATTCGCTTGCCCTTAGAATCAACTACCCTTAACAGTATATTGATATTTCTCCTTGTTACCAAGGCTCACTACATGACATTTGGACATCTCCAAGTCATACCTCGGGAATCACAAAAGCTCATAGCTGATTCCACCCCTCTCGACGAGCTTCTGCTCGAACCTCGCCCCTCAAAATACATCTTCTCATTCGAAGAGATACTGGAAAGCTCCCTCCCGGAGATCCAATTCTATATACCTCAGGAACCCTCCTGGTTCACCGACCCCTTACTCATCCCTACCGAATTAGATTTCCAAGAAATCTACGAACACTTCTACTGTCCCACCTTTGTGTGGAAACCGTTCCAAGACTACGATACTGAAGAAGAAGGAACCTCCAGTTCTTTCAGCTTCACTGCCCCCTCCTTCACCCCATCTCTTTGGAGACTAGGAAAACATTCTGAGTCAAAGTAAGAATCAGATGGCCCTACAATTGACTGTCGACACGGACAAAGCCATGTTGGACATAGAGGAAGTCTCTCTAGTTGGAAGCGATCATGCCCCTGGGCGCTCCAGGTCAC